>JAIPMN010024777.1:0-15064 GCA_020650975.1 Apostichopus californicus
GTAATTATAACAGACTTCATAGATCTCCATCGTTTTATTGACAAATATGTAAGTATTTACTTGCACACGGGTCATTTCGTACTTTTTGGTGAAATTTGGCTCTTCCTGTAGGTTGTCATGGTGAAATCGTGCATTTCTTAGGGGTGTCCGAAATTGGCAGTGTTCCGAAATTAGCAATACTGACTATACAAGTGGTACCAATGTACCATGTCTTACTATGGTAACCTTGCGTGTCCCCTAACTGCACTGATAGACACTAGTTCAGTGTTCATCAGTCAAATGGTAAACAATGCAACGTTAAGTTCAGAGAGCCTTGACCAAAAGGCTAAAATTGCTACAGTTAAACAAGAAAACATGATTTGTATTTTGAGGCACTTTCATGAATTATTTCATTCAATATACGCGCAAGTTAGGAAAATACTTCCTCGCATAGAGCACTGTGACTGCAACTTGTATAAATCACATTCAGAAAGAATTTGATGAAATGATGGATCACATAGGTAAGAAATGATAGCATCATTTTGCAAGTAATCTCTGTTGCACTTAAAAAATTTCTCAATGGGTGAAAAACACCACTTCCCTTAAACCCCTCTCATTCATCTTCTCACCAGTACAGTTATGCAAACACCACTGCACAATTTAGATGAGTTATGTACACCTTTCTTCTTTTCCTCTTTACAGGTGCTGAAAAGCACGATAGTTTCAGCAAACTCATTTGCATTGGAATCGCATTATGGCAATGCAATGATATTCTATTCTGGACAGAAGTTTACCAGTGGGAGTATCCAACCATGAATCGCCATGCAAGAACTAGCAGTGCTTCAAGAGACAATCGAGCATTCAGAGAAGCCATCGCAACCATGAGACAAGAATTATTGGAGAGTCAGGCTGAAACACAGAGAGCTAAAGATCAACTCAATTGTCTGATTATGCTTGTAAGAAGGTAATGTTATGGCCCTAATAGTAACTCATTAGACACTGCCTGGTGGAAATAAATCTTTCCAAAAATTTCAAATAATGAAGGGGGAAAAAATCATGACTGGACATTTAGGGTAGAATGATAGAAATGATAAAGCATTAACAACTTATTATTGTGAGACATAACAAATATGCTGTGGCAACAACAGATCCATAGGTCCCAACTCTTGAGAAGGCAAATGCTGGTCCATGCCACGAATCGCCGTCCTGGGGGAGGGGTATAAGGGGAGGGGGTGTATTTTTTTTTTGAATTTTTTTTAATCCTGGTGATGCCTACATGTAAAATGGTGGCACTTAGAAAGGCTTTTGTCACCCAATATTTTCTGAGAAATATGCATTTTTTTGTGTGTACTAACATCAATAAATTGAATAGTAGGTGATAATTCATTCTTTCCCGTGGCATGAAAATGTTCGCTGCTCGCCCCAATGAAAAGAAATATAGGCTAATTTGAGGTTCAAATGATGCTGTAAAGGAGGTTTTACACTCTATTATGCTAAATGCTAAAGAAATGATGGTTGCTAAGTCAAAATTTGATGCAATTTTTTTTATGTATACTTGATAATTACAATGCGGGTTTTTCGGACGCTTGCGCGGGTCAGCGGGTTTGGGTTAGAATGCGGGTCCAACCCGCGAAATGCGAGTCAGTTGGGAGCTCTGCAGATCACACCTGAAAAGTAGCATGAGGTGTCTTTTCGCTACCCTACAGTTTTCCATGGTCAAACAAACATGTCAAATAATAGCAAATACTGTGACATATTGGGAGATATAATAATCATATATGATTAACATGCTGTCATTCTGTTAAACTGGAGTGTTATATATTTTTGTCTTGCATTTCAATGAATTTGAACTGTGAGGCTAAAGGAGCAATCACCCTTACCTCTTGAAAATAATTCTAATAGTGGTTGACTGTCGCATAATTTCCAAGGTGACCTCTTGAAAACATGAAGGAGACACTAGACTAGAAGGTGATTAATTGTTTCCCTATAATCAAAGGAACACATGATCAAATGTAATGTAAGATGTCTTAAATTTATTTCCAGGGCATGGTCTGGAGATCAAGCAGCCTCTGTGCATGTTGCAAATATTGCAGGTAAGAATTACTATTTACATTTGATCCTTTACAGACCATTGAAACTAGTATGAAAGGATGAAGAAAGATCGGGTCGGTAATTTTGGACAACGATTCGCCCTGAAGAGTGGCGTGTCGACACCCCTGATCAGGGGGCTGCAGCCCCCTGAAGCCAGGGACAATTAGGTGGTTCGGGCAAACGTGTGGTAAAGAATTGTGTATTCTCACTTCAAGTGAAGTGTGTAAAAAGTGACCAAAATTGTCCCCGGGACCCCGAACTGGCTCTCGACTTCTCTGATAACATTTCAAAATTTTAACTGGCATCTGCTGCGATATGTGGTTAGCCAGACCATAGGCATCGCGGAATTGTTCAATAATTATGTTAGGAACAGAAAAATGTTGAATGTAGATTTTACTTGTGGACCATGTTATAGTCTTTGTGGAATTTTAAGTTAATGGAAAAGAGCCAAAAGAATTATTAAAGTTCTCTGCTCAATGGCATTGTTCATACTATTTTATATTCAGTTTTCCATTGTTCATTTACTTCCATTTTTTCAGTCACTGCTTTAATATACGAGTATGTATTCTGTATGTAGTAATATGTATACCACATGTCAACTTATTTACAGGTGTGGCACCTCCCATCTTCCAACAAAAAGCTGAAGCAGTGACTACAGTCTACAAGGTATACGTCCATAAATCTCATACTTTCTCACATTACCAGAAATATGCAATGATTGTAGTTTTTCATGGGTCATTTTTATGTGCTTGATGAAGATGAAAGTACTAGACATTCTAGTCTTTCAAAATCTGGCAAATTCATCAAATTTCAATTCTTTAATTTATGATTGGATATAATGCTGTTTGAAGATATACCAAATCTGTTGGCCCAAAATCTTTGTCAGATATTAGTAACCCCAAATTGGATAAAATCTACGATGTATATATACTTTTGTAGGATGATGTAGTCATTTTGAATGTATTAAATGTCTTCAATTGCCCTTTATTCATGCCTCTTCCTCCTCCTCTCCCCCCCCCCCCCTTTTGCTTATAATAGTATCACCCTTAGATATTCCCTAAAACATTGTGTTATCTTTGGTACAGTCTAAGGCAGTCCACCACTGGGCTATGCTTACAGTTGGCCTGTTGAATCAGCACTACAGTCAACTAGAGGAACATGCGCTAGCTCTAGCAAAGAAACGGCTTCAACAGAGACAAGACTTTCTAGATGTTCAACTTCATCATCATACAGATATCCTGAACAGTCCACCGACGGTGCCTTTGAAACATCATCAACAAGCTGAGCTGAAGAAAGCAGTAAGTGAAGAGCAGCTCGTGTCATGTTGTCATCAGATTTAGCAAGGATTTCTAAGTGAGGAAAATAAACAATAAATTTGAGGCATTTGCAACCAAAGATAATTGTAACATACCCGGTAACTGTAGATGTGCCAGGTATTGTCTCTGCGGCTGCATGATGCTAAACGTTTTCACTTCAATCATACACCAAATGTTAGTTAATTACCCAAAACTGCTATCCTAGCCATGTAACAGTTCAGAATATTTTGCAAAACAGTTATATAATAAAGAAAATGTACAAAGAGCACTGTGATTGTAATAAAAAAATCAATAAACAAATGAGTGAAACGTCCCTGGCATGAATATTAACAATACGTAAATAGAGAAAGAGTGAACCGCTCGAAGAAACATTATGTATTTAAGGACCATGGTCCAACAGAGCATCACCCAAGAAGATCAGATTCACAAACAAATCGAGGTGGCTGTCAAAATGTGTTGTACGTATTATTTACAAAAAAATTAAAATGACAATATTTAGTGAATTTTATATACATATCATAAAGCTTTGGTTAAGTTTTATTCCAACCGATTTTATTTATAATCGCAACCATAAGGTAATTAAACATTGAATGATTGCTTTACAGAGTTTCTTTCTTACTAACCCTGGTTCTTACCAAACAAGCACAGAAGACTCTGCTTCATCTTTAGTGGAGTTTCTATATCCTGGCAATGATATGAAGGTAATTATATCATGTATTATTGTTATATCTTGAATGGACTCCCGAGTGGAGTTGTATAAATGTAATGTTCAGCCAATGCTCGAAAAGGTATACTTACTTTGTCTGTGATAGTTTGTTATCTATGTTAAATATAATATGATATACATTATAGACTTATATATATGCGAGTTACGTACTTTGTATTGTGAAACATCTCAACTGCGATGGCATCTCACGGCAGTATGGTGAGAGCCTGGTGGCCAATTGGTTAAGGCGTCGGACTCGTGATCCAAGGATTGCTGGTTCGATTCCTTCCTAGTTCATTACGTTGTGTCCTTGGGCAAGATGCTTTATCTCACTTGCCTCTCTCCACCCAGGGTTTAAATGGGTACCTGTGAGGTAACTTGTCATTGGGTGCATTATATAACTGCTGCCGACTGGAGGGATTGTCTCTGGGACAGGTTATCATGGGTAATATAATATAACATCAGGGGTAATATAACGTCTGTAAAGCGCTTTGAGACCTATTGCTGGTGTAAAGCGCTATTTAAAAATCAAATATTAAATAATATTTTTAGTATATGATACTTGAGGCACTGTGTCAAATAGAAAAGTGGCAGCTACCACACACTCTCTTTGAGGCAAGGCTGAATCAATATCAGATAATAGAGATTATCTCTGATGACCAGCATTGTCTATTGTGTGGAATATGGAGCACAAAAGATGAAGACACCGTCTAGCTGCAGTGATGCTGCAGCCCCATCAGCATCCTAGCTTTTGGCATGGTGCCTTACCAGCCTTGGTGAAACAACGAAACATTCGAGTTTGAATGTCTCTAGTCTGTTATGGTATTTGTTTGTGATATCATACAGTTCCTGTTGTAATGATAATATTACACTGATTTCTTCATAACAGTAGAGATGTTACTCGCAGTAAATCATTTTCGCATCTGAATTTTGAAAACTGAATGATGGATGAGTTATTGTTTTCATAGTACTTTATCATGCGAGTACAAGTATTGGCAAAATGAATATTTTGGGTACTAGTGCTCTTTGAGTACTACAAAGTTGGCTTACAGTAAATGAGCAAGAATATTGGACACTAACTCACCCATTTTAATGTATACGTTATCTGCTGTACGTGATGTTCCTTGCAGTGTCTTGAAATGCTTTTCTCTCTTTTCATACGTACAACAGGCCAAGAGGACAGAAAAGGAATCTCAAAGAAACAACAACAAGGTAATTAATGGATGTAACATATAAGCAAAACAGGTTTCTCCAACAAGAAAAAAGATCTTACTGGTAAAAGAACACAGGAAAGATGTCCAGCCATTAATATCAATCTATTGTTCATGTCAGATATATGTCATGAAACAGTTTCAAAGAAATGTAATACTCATCTCATACAAAATATGTTAATGTTCTTAATTAGCAAACTAGATATATGTCTATTCATAGATCAGTTGTCCCCTTCAGTGCATTAATCTCTATATATGTTTAAAGTTTCCAAGGAACAAAACTATGCACTACTTAAGAAGTAGAAATGTGTAGTAGTCACTTCATTATAGTCTGCCAACCAGGTAACTTTAATACTACCACAGAAATTAAAAGGCCACATGGCAAACCTGATCTTTTGAAAGGTTAATAGTATGAATATCAAGGTTATTCCTATCACCGAGGAAGGCTCGCTTATTGGTTGTCCAAAATCACGTCTAGTCGAAAAATAATTGAAACATTTACTTGTTTGTAGTATTGCATCTGTTCTAAGTAAGCTGACGTTACTAATGTTGTTTATCACTTTATTTATAATTTAATCTTATTTATTATTTATTAAGTGTTAACATTCATCATCCAGAGCAGTTGAATCCAAGCTGGTCAATATTTTAACCTTCAGAAATGAATCTTTATCAATAATGCATAAATAATATTCTTGCCTCCAGCCCAAACTGTTTGCCGTGCCCGATGAGTTGAGTAACAAGTCTAAGACAAGACGACCAGTGAGTGCTCAACATTTGAAAAAAGCTGATGCTCAACGAGCAAGACCGAGAAGTGCAGGTAAACAATTTGCCGGGTGTTGTTTTATCATACTTTAACATTGTTAAATACTTTCAGAAAAATATAGTTCCAGTGTGATGTGATTTTGGATTTGTTACAAATCTTCAGACTGTCTTGTTTTAACAATGGAGAATCAAACAACGATATCTTCCAAATGTAAGCAGAAGTTTAGCTTCAGCTGTCTGGTTAAATCGTCTTCATATTTATTATTGTATATAGATATTTTGATTACGAGTCAGATTCTAGGTACCTCTCATTCAATACTCCTCCCCATTTTTCTTCTTCTTCTTTTTCGTTTTTTCTTAAATTAATGAACATTAATACATTTAGTTTGTCAACTGTTCATCACTTCATTACATAAGTTTATTATGCATCTTTAAATTAAAATCGAAAGAGATGTGCTTTTTGCATACATTACATGTCTTTGTCTTAGCAAGTTAATTGCAATCCTGCTAAAACTGTAAATGTTGATTCAAAAGTCCAATATTCCAGCTTGCATTTAATTTTTCCAAATCAAATGTTGATTTTGAAACCATCCAAATTGTTTTTAGTAAACAGCAGCCACTGAGTTTATTTGCAATGTCATTTTCAACTCTAGAAGTAATTACAAAAGGACTTTTAAAAGATAATATATTTCATATTTTCCATAAGTGTTTCATTTGATCTAAATTATTAGTTTTGTTTGCTTTTTCTTCATCCAGCTGTCAAAACAGCTATAAAAGGTGAAAGACCCTTGAAATATGAAACCACACGTCCTCTCTCTGGGAAGACCAAATCACAAAGAGATAGAGGGAAGTCTGATGCCCCGGCCACAAAGAGCAGATTAACAGAGCAAACTCATCCCAGACAAGAGTGTGGAGAAGATGAATATTCATTAGACATTAATGAAGATGAGGAAGAGTCAGAGAGAGCTTGGAGGAAAGGTCCCATCTCCATGGAGGACTCTGTGGCAGAGGAACTGAGAAATATTAAAAGAATGGAGGAGGATTTTAAGAAAACTACTAAATTATTACAACAGAAATTAGGAATATCAAACACTGGTGCTGTGTAATATGATGGTTTTGTGTATCTTTGAGTGGGGGGGGGGAGGGAGAGTTCAGCCCCTCCACCATTATTCTGTGGTGACCACTTTTATAGATCCTTTGTGGATAACATTCAGATATATTTGAAGTTGGGTACTTCTTGATGTTTACCATCAGGGGATTCAGGGGGTGCAACCACCATTATTGCGCTGGGAGGATAAGATGTTGTGTCATCATTGGGAGGGTCTGGGGGGATGGAGGAAACCTCCCCTTTGGGAAAAGTTGTTATTTGCCTAGATGCAAAATGGTGCTCTATGTTGAAACAATGCTGAAGATTTATTTCTTTTGGCAGGGGGAGGGGGGGATGGGGTTGGGGGTTGACACGCTTTTAACTCTGATCTTTACATAAGTTTATTGTTTATTCTGAGCATTGGTGTTTGGCAATATATTCATTATTATATCAATTTGACATCTTTTGTTCTAACGAATATTATTTCCATGTATGGATAAATGATAAAAACAGGATATTGTTGTTTTTCCATAATAGTGAAACAATTTTACAGCACTATTTTTAGCAGTCAGCTTTGACCACAGTAGTATCCTTAAAACATGTCAAAAAAACCTTGAGAAATAAAAGTGTGCTAGTTTTATGAAATTTTGTTGCTCTTTTCTAAAAAAAAACTTATTTGATAGTTCATATGTTGTGTGAAATTGCAAAGTTATTTATGGTAACGATATATAATGTTCACACGGTTCTGGGGAGACGATAAACCTAACTGCTGGCAAAGCGCTATACACTAACATTAGGCAATACAACCTTAATTGAGGCACTGATGTAATAATTTGCGTGTAGACACGAGGAGAGCTTCTTACTGCACGCTATGCAATCCACACATACATAAGTTAACGTACACTGTACAACACAACTCTCTCTATGGCCAAACATTTGGAGCATGCTGCCCAGTGGAATGCCAAAACTATTTATGCAAATGAGCACAGTCCTGGAAATAAACAGCAAGTAGAGCTTTGGAACCCAAAAAGGGTAAAACAAGTCACTACAGTTACATCTCAGCAGCTGTGCAGCAACATTAACTTTCACCTCATAATGTTTTGTGTATCGTATCTGTGGTTTTGAAACATAAGACCCAACTCCAGTCTACCGTTCTTTCAATGCCTGCATGTTTGTATGTGCAATTTTGGAGGTAATAAACTACCATGCACTGGTTTCTCACATGACACTCTTCAGTGATATTTTATTGCAATGCCACCCTGTACAAAAATTAGCCGCGAAAAGTTAAAGCTCCTGCACGCTTCCACTCTTTCTCTCAATATAAACCAAGGAGTAAGGCAGTGCATAGTTAATAGCAGCTTCCATTCGTCGTTACAATTGTCATGTAAAGCACTATTACAAACTGTGAAAGCTCAATGCATGGAAAAGTTGTCGCTTTATCATTTAAATGTAATGGTATTTATTACATGTCCCCGCTAAGTACGACTCGTTCAACTGTGGAGGGAATTTCTGACGTGATAGGAGAGTATTGCGCAATTGTCGTCGTGCAGTGTGCATGTAAACTACTGTCATATAGTAGCATACTGATAAAGCACAATCTACTAAAATTTCCGAACGAAACAACAAGGTTTAACAATAACAGAATTGATTTTGGTCCCTGAAGTGGTTCTTTGAAGTAACAGTGTTCATCATTCTTCGGTAATTTAACCTGCAGTCGAGGGGCTGAATACTTAACGCTAAGTAGGACAGCTACAGCCTAGTCTTAGCCTTACTTAGGCCTAGTCTTACTTAGACCTAGTCTTAGTTTGAACTAGCATAGTGGCAGTACTGCTCATGTTAATGCATAAAAGGTGTATAGCCTAGGCATATATATATGCTATTGTGTACGAATTCAGTGTAACAACACTTACACTAGGCTTTTACATTGGATATTGAAACAAACCAATATTGCTTCTTCAAGACAAAGATGCATTTGCCAACTTAATTAAGAGAGTATTTTGGCCTAGAAGTCAATCCCAAGTCTGTGTCATTTCAATGCGATGTACCTATAAAGCTTAATTGCGATAAAAACATTTTGAGCACTTGCACTCTTTGAGCACTTGCACTCATTTGCATGTTCTTAAACTGAGGCCTACACAAAAGAAGATACTAGCTTGATCACAGTTAACCGCAACATTCATCATTTGTGCAAGTGTTGCTCCTGTTAGGACCGGCCTACAGAGTACCATCTTGATACCACACAGCACAGTGCTAACCACGTTAACTGTAGATTTACTGCACTAATATGCACAGGCTATTGCCAAGATATTTTTATAACAAAAACCATATCAACAGTTGCCCTTAAGCAGGTCACTAGCTAAACTTGCTTTAGCCTTTTAAGTCCCTAAAAAGGTTCCGCTGCAAACAGTCATATCGCCCATTTTCCTCACTGCGGAGCAAGAGCTTGTAAATATAAATGTAACTTAAGCTACAGTATGACTGCATATCCTTGAATAAATTGGAATACACCAACCTGTAATTTTGACCAATCAGGTCAAATAAAGCATAGCGGTGTGTACACCATAAACATGTGTAAGATCATACCATTTTCTGTTGGTGACATTTTGAAAGGGAATTGAATAAAGTTTGCAATACTGGCATATTAAACAGTGTAGAGCAAGACGATGCTTTGTGTATCTTTACTTAACGGTTAACGGCTAAAACAGCTATTGTAGAGATGATATAGAAAACTGGAAATGGAAAGTGTCAGCCAATGATCAAGGGTCCACACCAAATGCTGTTGTCTCTCTGTTTATAAATTCTAAAGGCAAAATTAAGTAGTTTTCTCAATAATTACCAGTTCTTTTTCTCTTTTCCGCAGACCAATATGTCACAGATTCAACATTTCCAGGATACTGCAAAGAAAGTGGGAATTCTCTCTAACTCGGTGTGCAGGTAATTAAACAAATCAGAATTGTTACGAACTGGGCACGGATGATATGGATTCCTTGGGATGAGTTTCAAACTGTTTTTGTGAGATAAAGCGTCTTGAACCTGCTCTATGAATGCAGTTGTGCTCTGATACTATGATAGGTTCGTGACGGGGAAATGGGTTTGAAAGTTAATCCGTAGCTTTCCTTTCCTAGTTTGTAATCACAGGTTGCTTGAAAGTATAAATCAAGCTTGTTTATGCTCATCAGCAGCTACAACTTTGTAACTATTCCTTCCTGTGGAAATTCATATATTGTTTAAATGATAATGGAATTTATGTTGTTTATTATACAGAAGGACATGTCTTCTTTCATCGTCTTTGAAAGTAAGTTCATGTTGACAGCTGGTGCAAGTGAGCATTGTTGGATAATTTGTAAAGAAATTTGGGCATACTTCTCGTCTTCTCAGCATGTCAATTGCATATTTCCAAGTTTGTTACCTAGAGTGACTATGAAATGTTGTTTCACTTCAACTCAAGCAGCTGCATGAGTTTCCATTTGTATTTGTGCACATATGCAATATCTGGATTGTTGCTCATTTATTGTCCTCTTTATTCAGGAGAGCCTTAGAGTTGGACCGTCTATGCCAAGTAAGGTGCTCCGGTGGTGGACTGGCTTCCCTTAGCTTCACTGGATCCTGTCGAACTGTTCTCTGTTTAGAGCTGGCAGCAACATCACAGGGGGAAAGACTTGATCAAGTATGAGCTAGTCTTTATTGTTTCATTGCTTTTCAATTATTGATATCAGTTAATCCTGATAGGAATGTTTCCAGGAATAGATGTGGAATCAGGTGGTTGAACACCTGGTTTTCATACTTGTTCTCGATTTACAGTGCTTGCTACTTGCTCAGGACGTGTTCTTACATCATAAATTAGTTATGTAAACCTGGCGTTACGACAGGAAGTGCATAATATTTGTATCGTTATGTCGGTCAATTGTATTACTCAGTACTCGGGTAAAAAGTAATTTACCACAAAACTGCTAATTAATGTTGGTGATGGTTACATAAATCCAAATACCTATTTTTACACTAGTTATTTCATCCTGTTCAAAATTACATAGACAACTCTGATTATTTTCTTCATTTCATTTGGATTGTAGAAGTTAGCAGTCAAATTATCAGGACTTACATCAACCAGTTACAAATCATCTCTGCAAACATTAAGACGACTGTTAGAATTAGAAGAAAGTTACTCATTGCGGGATATTGCTGTCAAGTTTGGCTGCTCAGAAGCAGTAACAAAAGCTCAGGAGATGCTAACCAGGTAAATATATTTTTTTCTAAAATTTGAAAGTGGAACATTGTTGTTGCTGTCCAATATGCTAGGAAATACCAAAGTGAGCAACTTTAATCAGTTAAATATTCTTTTAATGAAATTTATAGCAATTTTTGGTTTCAATGATAATCCTAATCTTTGTAGTCATGCAGGCGGATGAGTGTGTGTGATGCCTTGCTTGTAAATACGATATCTCGAGAAGGGAAGCTTGGACCAATCTCATATTTGGTGTGTAGGAGTACCAGATTGAGTAGTAGAAGCCTTCTGTTTTGTTGGGAGGTCAAAGGTCATTTGGGGTCACAGGGGGTTAAATTGTGAAAATGTAAACATGATATCTCAAGAAGGAAAGCTTGGACCTATCTCATATTTAGTTGTGACAGAATGTATTTAAGATCCTGTTTGTTTTTGGTGGAGGTTAAAGGTCATTTGGGGTCATCAGGAGTCAAATTGTGAAAACCTTTTATACACGATATCTCAAGAAGGGAAGCTTGGACTAATCTGATATTAAGTATATAGTTGTGACACGTTAAGTACAAGTACTGTAGCAAATTATTTTGGTGGAGATCAAAGGTCATTTGGAGTCACCAGGGGTCAAATTGTGGAAACCTTGTTTTATAATCCACCATACCTCCCACCAACCAGTCTTTTACATAACAAGTGCATTCACCTCATAAAAACAGGAGAGGCTGTAAGCAATTAGCTTAAGGGCATCCGTAGATAAGACCAAAGTAAGTGGCCCGAACCTCCATTGACTTTAGTGTGTCGGTAACTTTTTGAGTTGCCTTGTACATCACTACATACATGCCTGTGCATAAAAGTGTAATAAACGTTGTACTGTTTTTACAGACAATGTTGCTATTGGAATGGACAGTATCATTGTGAATCTTCGGTACTATATCTTTGCTTCCGTTGTTGGAGTTTTCCGTTGCATTTTGCAATTGTCGAGATTCAGTGCCGAATTGAAACTTCAGGTTTGGATGTAATAACGTTGGGGAAATGATCAGGCGCCATTTTCAAAAATTAACAGTTGCTTAGTTAGATGTTTTAGAGGAAACTAGATGCAAAATCTTAGGGACCAGGGGGGAAAATTGCCTGGTGCCTGCTTAATGTACGGCTTGTAGATGTAGCACTTTGAGTAGAAAGAAGCCTGTTATCTTTGGTAGATATCAATCTGTATGCTGAATACAACAAAAGTTTCCATCTCGGTCATCAGCTGCCAATATGAATATTGTTTGTCATATCTCAATGCTTTTTGCTGTACTACTTAGCTTGAAGTATGTTCTTCATCCTGGTTATATACCCTACAGCCTGTTGTGTCACATTCTTATAAGATTATTCTTGTAGCATCATCGAAAACCACACTGCAGTTTTGCAGTCTGGTTACTTATGGAGACTATTAACAGAAGAATTTATTATCTGAGAGTTATTTGGATGGTTGGTGGGTTTAGCCAGAAATCACTCTTGAATATTGTCAATATCAACTAAGGGTGGGAAAAATATATGCGTAGAACTTGTCTTGATTGGATATTTTGTGCATGGACCTCTTTTTGACTTCTTTGTAAAATTTTATAAAGTATATCAAAACGAACTCTTTTACTTTCACATGGGATCATTGAAATACTAAGATTATTAAACTGACCTAACTGAAGTTACTCATTACAAAACAAAGCAAGAAAGACTTCACAAAGAAGGAAGCTTTCAATTCTTGGTGTTTAAAAGTCATCATTTGTCCCAAATTTTAGCTCACTAGAGAATTGTTTTTAGAGTGGCAGTAAAACGCTAGTTAAAATTTTAGCACAGTGACCATCGGCCGACGTTCTAGCATATTGGCTTGAATTACAATTCGCTTTAATTATCTCTAGAGATTGATTCTTGTAGAAGTTTACCTCGGTTTCACATTCTATATCACTGTATAATGGAAGCTTCTATACACAAAGAAAGAAGGACAATTCGGTGTAACATAAGATTTGTATTTTTTTATTTTCAATACCTTAATGCTCAGACATTACTTAAAAGCTACCATGAGATGAGAAGAAAAAGGATCCATGGAATGAATGTTTGGTAACCCTACTTGAAAGATGTTGATTAAATCATTTTGCTCGTGTTTTAAGTCAAGCTTTCTTCATTCTCAACCAGATACGTAAAAGATTTTGAAGTGACTGCCTCAGACAGGACTAAGGATGATGTTGACTTTAATCGACCTCTCTTCTCATGTTCAGCTCTTTACGCTGTTTGCAGGTTTGTCTGATTTCCTCAAATGGAGCAGTTAAAGATGGAGCCAGTTTCTTTTGATATCTGGCAGCAAAAATGAATTTGGGTAGACTTATTGGACAGAATGAGTATTTCTACAAATATCAAGTCTGGTTTCTTTGTGGAATGTACCATCAAACTCATGTTTCTTGTCAGTGTTAAAATGAATCGAACATTAGAGATTCTTATTTTATAAATGCAAACTAATCGATCCCTAACTCTAGAAATGTTCTTTTTTTGGTACTATTGTTCGTTTCTGTGCGAGCAGATTTTTGACCTCATAATTATGCATAAGGTTATATGTTGGGCTATTTATTTCACCATGCCTAGCATGTCATTGATTTTGTAGTTTTATATATATACATAATAGACCATCAAGATGAGCAATACACCACTTGTTGCTCTTAGTAATCCTTGTGATCTGTTTTATTCTAACATCAGGCAGATGAAAATAAAGGTGGATAAATCCAAGATGATTGAGCTGGCTGGGGTTAAGAGGACTGCTTTTGATAGATTAGTGGCGATACTACAGAATCTGGAGAAGGAACCACAAGATGGTAAGTATACAAACTGAGGCCACATTGAAGAACTGATGGAATACCTTTCTCTGAGTCAGGAATGACTTTGTTAGAGCTACTTGAATTAGACAATATTTGAAGACCTTACAAAAGATTACATACATAATATAGCAATATGTTAACATTGTGCCCTAAAATAGAAGAATTTGTAGGACACTGATGCTGTATTTTAGGATATTTTTCGAGTGAGGACATTAAATCCAACAATTATTTTTTTCCAGGGAAATCTTCAAAAGCCAAGAAAAGGGTTAAGCATTGGCTGGATGACTTAGAAGAGATTGCTGATGAGGGTGAGTAAATTTGAGAAACTCATTATATATCAAGTATTTTTAAATGTGGAAGGAGTGTGCTGAAGGAAGGATATTGTGCTGTATTTCAGAATAGTTCCCAACATCGATGAATCTGATGGTAGCAGGCGCGTAGCCAAGGGGGGGGGGCGAAGGGGCAGCCCCCCCTTGAGCATATTTTTTTTAAATTTTTTTTAATGTTTTTATGATATCGCTAGTATTTTCAAAAGAGAAAATGCTAAGATGCAACTTACAAGGCCTGGGAAGTGCCTTTTCCAGCGATCTGGGAGGCATTTTCAGCCAAAATTTTCTTGTACGCTTCGCGCCAACCATGGTGGCGCTACGCTTAGATAGTTTGCAATGCCGAATCTACAGTTTCGCCCCTCCCTTGGCAAATTCCTGGCTATGCGACAGGATGGTAGATTTTTGTTTATTTAATAAGTCGTTTCTTGTTCTTGATTCATTTGCTTGTGATAGCATTCTTTTAGACTAAAAAAAACGAAATTAATTCATTTCACAGAAGATTTGAAAAAGAAAAGAAAAAGCCTGGA
>JAIPMN010024785.1:0-10501 GCA_020650975.1 Apostichopus californicus
AAAATATTATTAGTGAAAACCAGAGAAATTTGATATGACTCATAATTGACAAATAAGGAGTAAAGTTTTAGAAAATAAATTGGAATTTTCGGTCCCCCTTGGACCTTCGTCAGCAATATACTTGCAGTCGACTTAATCTGGTATTATTACCTTTTAATCTGGTAGAATTAAATCTGGTAGAAATTTAACGTAGGATATTCAATTGTTTCTAAGGAAACTGGTTGTTCAATATTTGACTACATACGTAAAGGCACTTCAAAGGCTAAGTCAATTAACAAACAGCCCTCCAGGAAGATAAACAATGCAGAAACAGCCTGGCTAGGGTTAGTAGCATATTTCCCTTCAGTTTTCGTGAAGTGACATGTATAGATGTAGTATCGATATCAATCCGCCCGAGTGTTCTCCTATCTTATAAAATGATGCGATCGGTCGATTATTCGATTATTCGTTGTGGCTCGCATCAGTCGAAGAGCATGAATTAAATATATGTGGTGGGAACATTTGATCAATTAAGGCAATTTATACCACTGCAGGCATACAAAGAATAGCGTTGAAATTTGCCGAGGAGAAAAGTGGCTTGTTTCAGCATGGAGGTAAAACAGATTTACCTCCATGGTTACAGTGACAACACCGTTAGGGAACTTGTTATGGCGTATCATGTTACCATAATATAAATATAAAGCCAGGTGGTTGCAAAAAAACGTGGAGGAGATGCAATTCATGGACTAACATAAACGATGACAATACATCTGTAAATATTACATATAACGGACATGATATCCCACATTACTACCTGCTATGACACCATATAAAACATATATCCCTAACATGTTATCACTAGTTCAGCCTTCTTATACGCTCCTTCCTCAATAGTGTATACTATTCTTAGCAAACTGACTCCTTATGGAGTATACAAGTCGAAAATGTAACGGAGAGCGGAAGAAAGAGCGGCGGGGTGTGAAGGGGGAGTGGGGGGGGGGGAGGGGTAGAGTAAATTACCAGAACGTGCAAGTAGTTAATGCTTTCAGGTATACATCAATAAGACAATTGGTTGGTTTTCGGTACTGAGAGTACATGGTAGTACGGGGATATCCCTCCAGATTCAACAAAATGATAATGTCTATATGCTATACGTTTCGACAGCATGTAGCAACAATGAGTAGGTATAGTATAAGTACATTACTCCAAATGTAGCGTGTAGTTTTGAAAGGAAATTGCTGACCGTGTTGGTCATAAATGTAAACACCGGTACATCAAACTTTGAAAAATGAAGCAAACACCACCGCCCACGAAAAACACCAACAACGGCAACGAAAACGAAAGCTTTCGTCAGTTTCATATAGAATAGGGGAAGAACATGATTTCTACATATTGTTGGTATCGAGCATCAAGTCCCCAGATTGTACTACTGGGGCTAAATGCCACACTGAATGTCACAATCATGTTCAAAGGTCATAAATTTCATTCGTATATCATTAAAAGACACAAACACACATTCTGCTTTTAACGGTTCCGCTTTCCAGTGAAACAAATAATAATATTCTCATAGAATGCTCTTGCACTAAAACTTGCTTGAGAAATCCCTCTACTATTTTGTCTATACTTTCAGACGTCGGAAAATTGTTATGGGAATAGTGTATTTTTAAATTTTATTAATACCATATAACATAATGATGTTCATATATAGAGAACGATCAAAATACAGCAATGGCCAGAGGAATTGACTGGTATACTCAAGGTGCATCTGTTTTTTTTCCATCCATTCCGTATTTTATTGTTAAATATATGATATTGTTAGAAAGAAGAAAAAAAAGGCACATTAGGTAACCCCTTAACAATGATTTCTTAGCGACAGCTGGTGTCTGGAAAACAATTGGTGTTTTACACCAAATAAAAAACAACTAAGTCGATTAGTCTGATGTGATACGCGTTCTCGTAACTTTGAAAGGGCATTCAACTTCACTACCAAGTTTATATTATTGTCGGTTAATTGTTCAAGTTGCGGTTAATGCTGAAATCGGTCTTAATATAATGATTTTTTTGTTAAAAGAGAAAGAAATGGTCTAAAATTTATACCCGTATATCATGCATACATATATCGTGTGTATAAACAATTCAAAGTAATGTAAATAGTGTCACAAGAAAGGGCAGGCGTAAGACGTTAAGAGTAAACAAAGCATTAAATAGAGATCGTAAGACAGGAACTGAGATTAAAGGTCACGTTAAAGGAACGTAAATTGACAAAATATAACTTGCTTTCAAAAGCCTCCCTAGGGTGAAGGTTAGGTCAATTAATCTTACAGTTTTCTCATCTGTATGAAGCGACCCTGGGTACGTTTTATTTTTCATCGTATATATTTGTTTCATGGTATTATATTATTTTATATTTGAAAAAGACTATAGTGCTAAAGTTTTGGCAACAATGTCAGTGGCGTAGCCAGAGGGGGCGGTGGGGACAAGGGAAACAGACCACATAAACTTTCAGGCACGAAATGGGGACGGCAAGAAAAAAAAGAGGGACTAGCCTACTTCCATGCGTGTACATTCCAATCTCCGCTTACACTCGGAGGTATACGCAGTTTAGGTTTCGTCAACCATGGCTCCCGGCCACAGCGGGGTGAGGAGTGGGGGGGGGGGGAATGAATTTTACCCGGGCGTGGTGCCGCCTCGAGGTAGCAATTCACCACTACTGTACATTGATCATGACTCCATGGTTCAAAGTAAACTTGTGTTCTACTTAAGCTTAATTGAATTTGTAAATTTAAAAAAAAAGGTCAAATGGGGAAATAATTTTACTTAAGCCATATTCTATTTTACTGAAATAGAGTACAATTTTATATAAGGTTAAATATTACTTATAGGTTAGATTAATAAGTAAAACTGTTTCAACAACATGTTACATCTAAATTCAATTAGATTTAGATTAAGATGAAGTAGAAAACGTTCAGATTCACGTAATTAGTATACAATTCAGTTTAATTTTATACAATTGCCATTAAGTGGAAATAATTCCACTTACGCTTTATTATATATCTTATTTAAGCTTATTTGTGTTGCCTTTTTTCTGTCGAACCCACTCATCAAAGCGTCGGAAAGAATAACCAATGTGGACCTCCGTTCTTTTAATTTCCGCATTAAATATCTAATTTACAGTAGCCTTTTGTCAATAATACAGTCACTCCCTGCATTGTGTACTGGACTTTCCCTATGTGAAACCAGGGAGTTGTTATGGAACAACTCCCTGGTGAAACTGTGCATGTAGCAGACTGCATACAGGCGAAAGTTGCCGATGTTCGTCGCGATGATCATTCGTAAAAGTACTTCGTGACGTCAGAGAAATGTACTGTACCAAACTCTGACGTCCAGAAGAAATATTCTAAAAGCCGCTACGTCACGACCACGCCTCTTTAACTAAAATCTTTTTTATTAACTAAAGTCATTTCTATTTCACTTAAGTGGAATTGTAAAATTATATTTAACTTAGGTACAATTCAATTTCACTTAAGCTAAATAATAATACACTTAGGTGTTATAAGCATTTTGTGCCATTTCCGCTTAATGCAGAATAGCATATAAGTGAAATTCCTTTTAGCTTCAGTGAGAATAAAGTCTACGTAAGTTTAAACATAAACTAGTTATTCAGCTTTAGTAGAATAAAAGGCGGTACCTGCAATGATTGAGCATGGACGGAATGACCTTGACAGGGTATTAATTCCACGAGTTGCACACCTTATGAAACAAAAAACAAGAAAATAATTTTGAAAAAGCCCCGATGTAAAACAGTTTGCAATCTTGCCTCCGTATTTCCTCAAACTGAGTAAAACCCGGAGAACTCTTCTAGCCGTATCCGATAACATCCACATTCAAAATTCTCACCAACGGCGCACCCCCCCCCCCCGCCCCAACCCCTCCAAAGTTGTATACTGCGCGCATGTTTGTCCCGTGCAGTCTAGCACTTCAAAGGAAGAATTCAAGTATGTTATATAGTCCAGAAAAAAAACTGAGTACCAGTATGGGTTCTATAGCTGTTCTAGTTTTATAGATGGCCTATATGCACATTTAAGATATGCTAAACATCTGGAAAGCTAACTTGATAATGACGTCGGCTTCTCAGTGTACATGCTTAAATTGTTTAATAAATTATAACGACTCTGCAACCAGAAGTTGTTCTTTTCACTTTCTATGAACAACGGGTCATTTAGATAGATAGATAGATGATTTATTCAGCCACATGCACAAAAATACAATGGAAATTTTTCAAACACAAGAGCTCTAAAACAGACATAAAAATGAAAACGCATAACGATGAAACACATATAAAAGTGATATTGCATGAGTAATAAATACCGGTAGGCTATCGACAATGGTATAAAAACATTGCGATAAAAGTGACGATGTTAAAAAGTACGAATGATGAGAAATATGTACGGCATGAACCATAAAATGTATACTTGTACGATAAACAGAGCGCTAATTCAAATTAAACAGAATTCAGAACATATACATAAGATACAGGGAGTGATAAATAAGTTAGCGACTATGATGCGCATTGAAAATCTTCACTGCAGATGGATAAAAACTGTTGGTGAAACGCTTCGAACCTCTAAAAGCTAGTAGTCTATTGCCTGAGGGAAGGAAGTTGAAATGCACAAATGCTGGGTGGGAATGATCTTTCATAATACAATCTACACGCCTCAGTGCTCGCTCCTGATACAGTGAATGGAGGGATGGTAGACTAGTGCCAATTATACGATCAACACTATTTAATCTTAACACATTTGTAAAGCATTTGTAAACATGCATGTTATTCGAGGCTATAACAGTTGTATGCTTCCTATTCAATTTAGTGTTGTATCTAAGGAACTGACCTAACTATTGAACGTAAATTAAAAAAGTTGTATAGAAGTACATCCAACAGTGATTTTCAAAGAAAATATTAAAACTTAACATTTGTTTACTAACATCTTCCTTTTAACCCCATTAACAGATTAATAAATGTTGCGTGTTTTTTTTTCTCAGCGATATACATGACACCTATATATATTGGACAGTTTTCTTCAATTCTGCACTTCACATTATTAAGAATAGTATAATTATGGATAATTAAACAACGACAAACATATTACTGAAGTATATAGAAATCTTTATAATCCAGATTTTGGTCACATCCGGACAACTTCCGGCACCTTCGTGCCAGGATAATACAGGTTTTATTGTAACTTTAATCAGGCCCTGTTACTAATCGGATCACTAAGACACCATGGTGTTTATATAATCAGGGGAGTTGGTGACAACTCGATAATATGATCATGTACGAAATAAAATAGTGTAAAAAATAATCAATGCCTCTAAAAAATTGAGTCAATAAAAAATACAAGTCAATAAATAAAAGTACACTGGCTGTTGCAGTAATAATATATGACTTTGTTGATAACGTTACAGCTATTATGAAGGACTGGTAACACCCGATTTCGTGGAAGCAATACATTCTGCAGTCCTTCAAAAACGAATGTCCTCGTAGGGAAATATTTATTGCAATCAAATATGACAAGTTCAGAAGATAAATTTAAATCAGCAAGGCCAGGAATAGATCTATTGAATCTTGAAGAAAAAAAGCAAGGACTATTGTCACCTATCGAAGAACATAGCATGTTTAAATATAGTTAATTTTAACAAATAACCGTAGAATCTCCAAGGGAATATAGGCCTATCCGCGATCACAAATGTTGCAACCTCTCAAAGACAGCAAGCAGAAGGGAAGGTTAAGTGATGCTTATAGGCTACAAGAAAATGCAGAAAACGATGCTTCAGCAACCTGTTGTGCAATTTGTATTGCTTGTTCTGTCCCTCTGCATACAATTATATCATTTCAGTGTTTAAAGAATGACACTAAAACTTGAAAAACAGGTATCAGTCTTGGGAAGGATTACAGTGTGCTGTAGGCTATTATGTATACTCTATATATATGCTGCACATGTGCTAATTTTATATTTTCGTTGGAGCAAGTCAAATGTCTATCTTTTACAATAAGTGAAATGTTTGTCTCGTTTCTTCCTAAATTGATTGAAGTCTTAAGTTTATACACAATAATATATAGCCCAATATATACCGGTAGACTGCTAGATTGTACCAGCGACGTAGCCAGGAATTTGAAAGGGGGGGAGCACTTTTTGCAATTGATATGGGGGAGGGGTCTAAGGGGAGGGGGTGTCCCCCTCCCGTTTGAGATATTTTTGAACAATTGAAGGACCTTAGATGCGATCTGGTGCAATGTTTTGCCAGTTTCATCATTATCACAGATATCATATTATCAGCAGATTTTGTTTCCTGTTTGAATTCTTTTACATGTTCTTTTACATATTATATCAGAAAGACAAACATAGTGCTCTTTTACAATTTTTCCAGTAGGATTATTCTTGTTTATTGTCCAATGTCTGGACTTTAATACATTTGACGAACTTAACTGATGGACAATATAAACTTTCATATTTTGTAAGAAAGCCAGATGCGCAGTGGCCTAAAAACAAATATCGTTATCGCAGTGTATTAGCAGTGTAATAATTATTTATATGAAGTGCGTATCACGTACGATTGCTAGCTTAGCTTCATAACATGCTTTTCGTGCAACAACTTAGGACGAATCATACCGTATACAAAGGATGAGAACGAACGTTGTCGACGTTGTTGTGCATACGGTTCGTGATACTCCATCGAGTGCGGTTAGGTAGGCAATATGTATTTTATTACGCAGTGGCCAACTGTAGGCTTGTGAAAGGCTATAGGCTAAATTTAGCTAATTGCAGCTGCCAAACTAAGTAAGTAGTTGGATCAGTAGGCTTGAATGTTACTACGATTATAATCGAGTTAACGGAGCTGACAAGTATTCGAGATCAAAAGAGCACTGACAAAATACCATGCTAAAAAAACAAGTTTTTAAACATTTTTTTTTCGACACTGAAAGGAGGAGCAGTCGCTCCCCCTGGCTACGTCCCTGGATTGTATGTATATAAACCCAGCTGCTGCACAATACTGAGATTGAGAACTAGTGGCATCACTGTTGCGTGACTGTCATTTTCAGCCTTGCAAGCAATGATTGGTCACGCACTGTTGTCTGCGTTCACGATACATTACAAAATTACCATGTAAATGTGATTTTTAACATATCAAGGATACATATAAAGTTAACACATCGTTGATCATGCGTCGCATTGTTATAATATAACAATTTTGCTTTGACATAACGACATTGCCATCGAACACGTATTTTGTTATTTAGATTTGACATATTTAGCGAAATTGGCTGTAGCAAATCGACTACATATTCATTACCGGTACTTGATTTATTATATTGAGTAACAGGATTGCTATGTAGGCCTACGTAACTGGCTGCACATATTAGTTGGTGTAACGCATGCATCATATTAAGGTTGATGGTACTATACTTTTCCTCATGAGGATTTTTGAAAGTATCAGCGATATTTTCTAGGAAAAACTGAGATAGGATCGGGGGGAAAGGGGGTAGGAGACGGAGCAAAGGGGAGGGTGACGAAGGGGAGAGGAAGAGAGGGTACAGGATGGGGAAGGAGAGTGGAGGGGGCGGATGGAAGGGGTAGATTTGTGGTGGAACTAGTACTCATGCACCTAGAAGGTAGCGGGAGCAATTTGTGTTGGAAATACAAAGTGTTTCTATCCCCTCAAGGTCGCTCAAATGAGACACTTACAGCAAACATGAAAAATTGAGTATTATTTCCACACTGGATGTGCCTGAAAATATGTCGCAAAATTGAACACACACTTCCCGCACCGAACGCTCTCTGTGATGAAAGAAGTAAGTTGATGAGCTTCTTCTATGTGAGCTTATCTCGCAGTACCACTTATGTACCCAGGTAACACCCTTTT
This sequence comes from Apostichopus californicus, assembly GCA_020650975.1. Classification (NCBI taxonomy): domain Eukaryota; kingdom Metazoa; phylum Echinodermata; class Holothuroidea; order Aspidochirotida; family Stichopodidae; genus Apostichopus; species Apostichopus californicus. The sequence goes on from JAIPMN010024785.1 coordinate 7,900, forward strand.
CCTCCCGCTTGTGAATTAATTGGTCATTATATACTTAAAAATATATATATAGATACATAAGAAGTGTTCATATAATTCATGCATACATACATGGGCGTTTGCAGTCTATTTCTAAAAAATGAAGTTACATTATTCTTACCCCATATATCCAAGCGCCCCTCATTGACCCCAAATCTCCGGTCTGTATCCCCTTACCCCCCCCCTCCCCAACCCCTTGACCAGGCATGAAGATGCATGTGCAAATATCATGACGCTGTAAGAAGACGGAGAAACAATTATGACAGACCGAAATTGTCAGATCTCTATGTCGTTATGTTAATGTCGTTGAAAAGATATATAGCCTATATACTTGACAATGCGATTGTATTATTGTATGTGCATTTGTATGTATGTGTTTAGCCGTATGGAAATCAGCTACGCAGTGGGTAATAAATCTATCCCTGACTGGTAGATATAGGATCATGAGAAAGATGAAATAAAAGAAGGATGGTATTAAAATATTTAATAGACATACAGGTGTATTTTATGGCTGAACGTCAATGTTTTAGTGATTTATAGAGACGATATATAGTATTAATGTATTTTAATCTAACACGTGTTAGAATGCCAACCCATCATGACCTTATACATTCAATCATATTAAGTGTCAAATGTTTATTACTTTTTGTCCTTTCAACATTTTTTTAAGAGCATTTTGACACCTTGAGGTTTCAGGGATACAACGGATAGCCAAAAGGTCAGCAACGCTATGCAAAAAGTGAATAAGAACTTTCGGATTTAGAAAGTTGCAACCCACAACAGAATTTAATATTCCTAAACGTAAACTAAATTCATTGTGAAAGAATCACGGGCTCACTTAACGTTGGACTTTTGTCTAATAGCAATTTCTTTTTTTTTTCTCTTCAGTGTTGCAAGGTTTCGTTAGTACCGGTACTTATAATGTTATTCAAGCTTCGGTCAAACCGAACGCGGCGGTGTGTGGGGTGGAGGGAGAGAGAGGGGGAGGTGGGTGAGAGAGAGAGAGGTGGGTGGAGGGCGGGGGGGGGGGGTGACGAAAAGAGGCATCACTGGAAGGGCGTTGTAGGGGAGGGGCGGGATCGATAGGGGTATTGCTAGTGGGACGTAGCGATACAGAAGCTGCAATATATTCCTAAAAATATTTGCTTAGTACTTAGACTTGGCAATGTTTTGGTTGAGTTTTTAGACGAAAGTCTGCATACCGTCCAGTAATGTGCAACTGTACATGAAGGGATGCTTAGCAAATTATGTGAAAACGTTAAGAGGTCCCCGTAGGTGGTGGGGGGGGGGGCTACGAACCTTGTTTATTTGTTTTTTATACTTCCATTGTGACGTCACCCATTTGTGACAAAATAGGTACACATGTACCGTGTGTATACTAGAATGTTGTATTCATGGACTGTTCGATATTATACATACTTATTGATGCTTGGTGCATATACTGGCCCTTTAAGTAACCCTACAATAACATGCTTCCGATATTCTCCGTTGCGATTATTAAAAGACCAAACAAAAATACCATTTCCGATAGTCATATTTTGTAATTTATAGTATCATGTTCATTTGTGCCAGTCACGGCCAAGTTTTCAACTTTTATTATATATGTGATCAGCATACAAAGATAAGACAACGACATGTTGTGACAAGGGCGGGGGGGGGGGGGTCATAAGCAGTTTTCTCTTCTATATATATGAAAGAAGAATTTATACAATAGGTAACCCCCGGATCGCTTATTTCATACTACTTGTTACAGGCTTCCATCCAAGTTTATCGCGCTTACGCGTAGCATAGTGGCAACTTGTTGACAGTTTACTCTCCATCGGAAGAGGTTGGGTAAGGGGAGGGGAGGGGATGGAATAGAAAGGAAGGGGAAGGTGAGGGGGAAAAGAAGAGGAGAAAATGAAATGTGGAGGTGAGGGAACATATGGGAATGGTGAGGGGGCAGGATAGCGTTCGATTTTGATATAGATATCTGAACTCTGGCCTCGGTCTTACTGTATTTCAGCGGCAGTTACGGAGGACGTGGGCGTCAACACAGAGAACACAGAGAGATGTAACTGTCCTTGGTCTGTGCAGGAGTTTAGCCAGCTGCAGGAAGAAATTGCTCTCCTGAGGGCAGATGTTGGCGCCATTCAAGACAGCCTAAGGGAGGAGGAGATACAGGACAATGAGATCCCTCTCCTTGAGAATGGTAAATAGGCCCGTCTGCTGCTGCTATACTGCTATATAAGCATGAAAATCGACAATTGCAATGGCAGGAATTTAAAACAAGCCTGGGTCCCGGGATACGGTAGATTAATACATGTGGGCACCGTAGGTCTAAGTTACGTGCAGCATGGTAAGCCATGTTGGACAAACACAGAACGACACATACATATATACGTAGGCCTAATGTCTGTGTCATAGTAAGAATATAATAGAAACAGTGCTTGATGCAGAAGTTTTATTACTATTATAAAGTATTTATTAGCACAACCTTGTTTTTAGGCCTATTGATAGACTTATATTTTAAATATGTCCTAGAATGCACAATTTGACCTCTAAATTTCGACAAGTTACTCAGGGAACACCGCCAGAACCCCCC
>JAIPMN010024797.1:0-13546 GCA_020650975.1 Apostichopus californicus
AGAGAGAGAACAAAAAACTGAAGACACAAACACTCAGACCCGATTACAATGCTTAAAGTGCTTGTCCAAAGCATTCTTAAACCCATTGACACTACTTGCAAGTACAACTTTCTCAGGCAACCCGTTCCACTCATTCACAACCCTATTAGAAAAAAAAGTTATGCCGAATATTAATCCTACATGTCTCTGAATAGCCAGATATACTTTCTGGTCTAATGCCCACATCTGGTCACCCTTGGCCAACACAGTACCGTGTGTGGCCAGGCTTCATGGACAAACAAGTTAATGTGCTACAGTTGTGTTGTAGACACTAGTGTTGCACTGATAATCATTAGCTATATTGGTATCAGCCGATATTTGCAATATCAGTGGCAAATTGGTAAAATTTACCCTCACTGCTGGTAAGGGCAAACCAATATTGAACTTTTTTTTCACAACAAAGTCACTCTTGTTACTTGCAGTGATTATTACTCTGTTCAATAATTTTGTTTATTTAGCCGCACTTTCAATTTGGATTAATAGAAAGTGTTCAATATGCCCTTCAGCTAGCCGAGACACAAGACGCAAGTTCTGAAAAATATTTACCAACAACAACCTGACCTTGCAGGCCACTGAATGTTACATATACATAGCAGCCTTTGTTTCAAGTTAAAGAAAATTCCACCACTCTGGCCGCTGTTTTATACGAGTGAACAAGTTGCCCTAGCAAATATTGGCAAGAATCCAAGAAACTTTTTGTACAATCAAAATTTGTAAACATGGCATATTCAGATCTATGATCAATGCACCGCGGTCAATTACAATGGAAGAAGTAACATATGTCACGTTAAAACTTATCTGATAATGAAGTATATAACTATAGCAGCCTATCACACTAACTTGCACCTGTAGGGCTTCTGAAGATTCGCTGAGAATGAAAGCCAAGCGTGGAAATCCCTTACTAAATCATTTACAAAAATTGCATATATATTTTTAAAAGCTGCAAAGAGTATCATGGATGCAGTTTGTTAAAACATTAATTTATAAAAAAAAATTGTATTTTGAGAATGCTTTTGCTAATGGTAGGATATCATTTTTTATGGAAGAAAATATGTTCGTTTTGGTTCTGGTAAACTCAAGGGGTAAATAAAATTCTTAGCCAGGATATGCTAATGTGTTTTCTACATGAAATTAGCTTTATTCATTACAATGTCATCTTTTAACATTTTTGCTAAGAAATGTGTGATTCCATTTGATGACAGTTTGTATAACACTTGCAGCCTTAGTGTTGAACATGTAGTTGGTCATACAACAGAAGTAACAGGAAGGGTACAACACAATTGTGTTTCTCAAAAAAGAAAATTGCTAGCACAGTTTCATGCCATATCAGCTTGGTGTGAAATATGAATGATATTTTAATATAAAGAGAGTTTAGGACTAGCACATCATTGTTATAGAATACGCATGTATATTTTACTAATGGGATTCGAAAAATGATAATCATACAAGTGGTTACTGCTTGTGAGTTTTGCAAACGATAATAACTATTAACTATTCTACAGCGGATTATTATTTTGATACTTTACGTGTTAATGCATGATTTGGCGATATCTGCACAAGTACTACACTAGTAGACCTCAACTAGTCGAGACCTTTAGAGCTAGTCCTACTCTTAGCCTATGCTATGAACTTGGATTACATGTGCCTTACATTGGATGAAATACTGTAATTTTATTGAATATGCATAATATACACTTGTGCAAACCTTGCCTTACGTTGAAGAATCTGCACCTGTTTGTTATTGAGCTGTGCATTTGCATATTGGTATATAAGTTAGAGCATGCCGTCTGCTCGTCCTTGTTCACTATGTCTCTCCACCTGTCAACACTTAATCTTGGACATGTCGTAATATATCTGTCCTGTAGCATGGACACTGCAAAGTTTGGACACCTAAGCCTTAAAACACCCTAAAAAAAACTTCCTTTTATGTTAAGTACTTGCTTGAACACAGGTCATTTTGGAGAGATAATAACTGTAGCTTCGTAGTTTTTCGTGAAATTGGCTCTTACTGTAGGTTGTCATTGTGAAATCGTGTATCTCTTAGGGGTGTCCGAACTTCGCAGTGTTCCGAACTTCACAATACTGACTATACAGTATGACTATGTTACGCAATAAAATATAACAAGATGTTAATACTCAACGTCGACTATGTTCTACTTGATTGCTCAAAGAACTCATTATTTAAACAAAGAAACATGACAAGTACTGAACGAGCCTTTCAACACATGTTATCTGTACAACAATGTCTTATCGAAGGCCTATAGAGGCCTAAGCTTTTTCTAATGTTAACGTTAGGCTACAAAAGGTAATGTACCACACAACCGGCCTACTGTAGCCATATGAGCAGAATGTAACACTTATATTCTGCTCCATGACTGTAGCCTACATAGCCTAACCAGTAACCTAGCGATAGGAATATGCCTAGGTATGTTCTTTATACCCGTACGTGTCTTGTGACTGGCTCACATCAACAAACTTTGCACTCTTTCTCCTGTGTTAATCACGAATAACGTACCTTGTGTTTTGCTTGGTTGCAGCTTATTGCAAGCCAACAGTACCACTGTACCATGAAAAGGAAACTTGGCGTAACATCGAAGTTAGCTAACATAGTGTTACTAGTACAACTCAACCTTCAAGCATCGATAATGTTGTAGTTGAATATTCTTGTGAAGTTTTGCACTGGCCAGCCAGCATACGTCGCGTATGCAACGATAAGATTTGTGATTCAACAGAAAATGTCTGACAAAATAGTTACTCTTTCGCATTAAGGTCTTATTTGTACTCCGTCGCTAGCCACACTTTGAGGAAGTTAATTCGTGTTCTACTGAAGAAGGAAGTGAGATCGACATGACCTTGTTAGTCACGCTTCACAACCTCCACAATATTGTTTAGCTACTGCAAAGTTCACTAAAAAAGGGGGAGAATGACGTCATTGGACGATCAGTTCTATGTTTTTACCTCCATGGTTGTACTGTCGTATAGTGTGGTGTCAAAGTTGTATCACGTGACTCTAGTCACAAACTGCAAACAGCACGGCTGGATGCTCCCAAACGTGAGAGTGTGAAATGCCGAACTTACTATGCCCGCTTACTGCCTTATTACTTAATCAGCTTCTTTTGAATCAATTTATCACAATCTAAGCTTCTTTTTTATTCTTTCGCACGAACGATTTTTTTTTATTTTCTTAAAAAAACGGCTGAGTAATGAGCTTACTTTTCATTTTCAACCTAATATAGTGTGATGCAAAAATAAAGTAGCTTAAACTTTGTATCCAAACCACTGATACTTGAATAACGCCATGTTTCCTATAATTATCGGTAGTGATATACTTTCACATTTTCACAGTTGTCCGACATCTCATGAGTTCCTGGGCACCGTACACATTGGGCCCTAATGGACCAGCGGGAACTAAGTAAGGAAGCATTCTTTCGTTGTTAATTTTGTAAATTGACATTACCATTCATGACTGTTTACAGAATTGCCAGCACATATTTTCTTGATTATTTTAACATTGAAGATGTTTAACCTCGAAATTTCAAACATGTAATACTTTAATTTGTCATTGAATTGTAATCTTGGCTATTTATTTGGAAATTTTCATAAATATGTAAAAGTTGCCACTGTTTCATCGAAATAGTTGAATATTTATGTCGTGTTGGAATTTGGAGAAAGAAAATCGCCAATGCATGGAAGTATATAATAAATGAAGCAACAAATTTGAGAATTCTCATAAAGATCTAGTGTAATGCATAGCATCAATAATATGACTGAAAAGTTACCATAGTGGCAACACGGATAATAGAGGGCGTCCTTACAAAACTCGGAAAGACATAAACTTGCTCGAGTCTGAATTGTTCAGTGGCATATTTAAATCGAGTTCAATGTTTCATACAACCATGTCCTACGTTTGAGTAAACAGTAGACGATGGTCCATATACCTTGGTAACACAAGATCCCTAGTGAATAATTCGATATAATCACTACATGGTTAGAATTAAGATATAATTCATTTAGTTATTTCTTGACAACTTTGAGACTTCAACAAAGTTTTCATTCATACAATTTCTTCCGAAAACCGATTTTGCAATATTTTACTTTACCAGAGTATTCGGTTAAAAGATAAACCGAAACACTGAAAATAATCTACCCCTCCCGGAGATCAATCTCAGAGTCAATCTTGCAAGAATGACCCACCAATATTGCACTAGTTTCATAGACACACTCGAGTACATTGTCTTTATAATATCGAGATAGCTACTCCACCTACGTAGATGCGTAAACATCTAAGTTGATTTGTTTTATTTTCATCATTAAACTAACCCATACGTAGTTAAGAGGGACAGACTACTGGCTTTCAGTAAGAGTGGCGTATGTTATCAGACTTAACAAACTCTACATGAGCTTCTTCTCAATATCGCTTATATTTGTAACTTGTATGATATAATATAGCCTATTTGAATAGCTCGCAGAGATTCGAAAGCGCTATGATTTGTGATTCTTAAACTTCGAAAGATGTTTTGCGGTGTTTTGTTTAGTTAAATCTTTGGGATGTCCCATCATTATAAATTGATAGACAGTCATGATGACAGATGTTTGTAAACACTGTAACTGATATATTCACCTTTTTATTGTGCTTTATGTTTGGTAGGCTATATAGATCCCCTTTTGTAATTCAGGAAATTAACCGTGTAAAATTGACGGAGGTTGAAGGTCATTTGATGTTAAGTGAAGCTTAACCTAAACGCTTTGAAAACACGATAAATTCAAAAGTAATGCTTGGCTGGACATCACCCTTAATTGGTATGTAGTTCCGAAGTATATGACTCCCATAGAAATGTCTAGTGGAATTCATAAACTTGGTTTCTTTGTTGATCCCATTAAGTTAGAATCTTTTTGTTTCATGCAGAAGTCAAAGATTTAGGTCAAATACAGGTGAACGTCTGAATACATTGTAAGCTTTATAACTCCAATAGTACAACGTTCAGTAAATTCATATGCGGAAGTGAAACGTCAACAATGACGCCGCCAACGTTTAAAAGCTGTGATAAATACGATAACTTCCATCTTAAAGATAAGATGAAAAGTAACCTTGCTGCCATGGCCGTAACTTGAAAATAGCAATGGTATGTTAAATATGCTCATTGAGAATGTGTCTGAAATCACTGCCCTGCTGGCTCTCCGTAATCACTCCAAACCGATTCACTAGAATATTTAATGGAGTGACTTTTCGTGCCGTTAAATGAAGTAATATATTTTGCTCAAAATGGTAGAAGTGAATTCATCAACGAGTAACAATAATAAACCACCGCTGTTCTGGTTTTATCAGCAAGGGAGGGAAAAATCTGTGTTAATGTGTCATAGGTATTTGGCCCATTTTCGTTGTTGTTGAAAGGAACAGGTTATCTTGTAATTTCATCAGCTCTGCTGTTATAACAGCTATGACGTTGTTAGTCTTATATTTTCCTGAGCAGACGAACACTATAGCTTGCATTTCTGGACTAGCTGGAGACCTTACCTTGGGTGTAGAGCTGTAAACTCCATTACTGCTGGATATTATTGCTAAATTGCTGAGTAATTTATCACTCAGTATCATGACTAATTGAACATTGTTTAATAATAAAACGAAAGTTGAAAGAACAAAACTAACACAGACATTATGTAAAGAAACTAGGTGAAACAATGGAGATATCCAGGTTTACTTTGCTTGTATTCAAATCGGAGTAAGTAGTCAAATAACGTTTGTATAAATGCTAACATGTCGGACATATTTTTAATGTGCATAGTACACAAAATGATACAGTCTATGGAAAGTTATTATCAGAAGATTACATACAATCAAACAACTGTTCTAGCTATTAATTTTCTGTGATGAACTGATACTACACCCCCTGCCCCCTTCCATCCCCTTTAGTAGCCTTCATTAACAACAGACAATATTTTAAGATTTACCGTTCGAACTCTCCAATAGCCCTCATCACAACAACTTGCACAATGTTCAATAGTCACTTCCGTGTTCATAATTGGGTTGATAAATTTAAAGTTTTGGCTTGAAGCTTGGTAACTGTATTTTCATTTTCAATTCCTCCAATCACACACTTTTAATGTACAACAAACATTCTATGGAAGTTATTATCAAATGATTACATACTCAAAAGCTTTTCAAACTATTGTTTGTTGTTATGAAATGATAATACTGCCTCGCCCTATCCCCCTTTTCCCAGTCTACTAGCATTCTTCAACAACTTACAGTAAACATGAAGATATAATGTTAAACCACTCAATTAACCCTTCATCATATCAATCAATTTGCAGTGCACTGTTAAATATGAAATAGTAAACACATAAGAAGTGTAAAAGTGAAATTAAAGTTGATAGGAGAAAAACCTCAAACCTGCCTCCCTACAATTCAATTCTTCAATCATTAATTACAGTAAAATTTAAGATATATATGTAAAAAGCACTGTTCAATAAGAACATAATAGAAATTAAGCCAAGAAGTTGTAAATTAACAATAACTGATAATAGGAAAAACCTCAAACCTTGTAATAACCTCTGTGTATATCTGACTATTTACATCAACTGAACCAGGGTACATGGTTTTGTTACTAAAGTAAAAGGAACAAAGTATTGATGTATGCTGATGATGCTACTTACTCTTGTGATGATGGATGCTATATGTAGTTAAAAATCTCTTCATTTACATAAAATATCTGAGGCTGTAAAATTGTGAATAAATTCCTCACTTAACATTACTGCTTATGATTTTATATTTACCAGTAGGGTCTCGTTAGGTGTGATAGTTGACTCACAATGGAAATTATTTCTTGTACATAATGTTATTTACATCCTGATGCTTTGAAGTCTTTTTGTTTGGTTTGTTATGGATCATTCTCCTGTTGGTCTAAATAACTGGTGAAAGCAGTTGATCTCTTGCAGTATGTTTACCTAATTACTTTCTTCTCTCTGACTGATCTTGTAGTTTTCTCAATACTGCTTAGAACCTTCCATGCTGCAGCTCCTCTATGAACTTCCTTATTTACCTCAAGATTGCAGCAGAGGCTGTCTAAATCACACCATGGCCAGTAGAGTTTGAAATTCTACTGACCAGGTATAATAAAGCACTAATAGTCACATCTGTGTTCACGATTGGGAAGATCCCTTTTAGAATTCCTCCATTTTAGTTACCATATTTTCATTTCCACTCCTTCTTTGTAACCATACTCCCAACCAGGATATTTTACATAAGTTGTGTTTCTAACACAGCCTTTAATAACATGTCATTACTATAAACACAAAGCTTTTTGCATGCTTAACATTTCCTCCTAATTATTCCAAGACATAGAGCAGAGTTCCTGAATAGACCATTGTGTGTCTTTACAGTATTTAAAAGGCACAAACTGTATATTGCAGTTAGAATTGTGTTACCATTTCTTAAATTTCTAGCATATCGGGAGGAATTGTTAATAACTATCCTCTGTGACAGGGAAATCCAGACTTTGTAATCATGTTTCATTTGAGTTACAGCCATGTCTCTGCTTTTTGGGAATGAAGAAAGGACTGCTTTTGTCCTGTTCTAAAAAAGATTTAATTTACATGAGGCAGCACTAACACCCTTAAAAATGTTTTTTTTCAACACAATATTGTCAAACTTGAATCTTGAGTATTGATAAATTTCTATTGAATGTGTAGAAAGTGCAGTCCTCATGATTATCAAAATATAAAGAAATACAGTTAGCTACAGGGAATGCTACACCACCTTTTAACTTGTGCTTTTAATTTCACCAATACTAAACCATTCCGCATAAATGTAGCTTACATCAGTCATTTGAACAACTCTCTTACCCAGACAATTTTGGCAATCGTATTTACATGAGTTCTACTTTTACAAACCATGTTTGCAAGGCCATAAATTGGAGATTGTCTGAATATTAAATTAACAACTTCTCATCAAATATCTAAAAAAACTATTGCCCTCAAATTATATTCAAAGTAGGAACACATTCATGATATCATTCACAGAAATAAATTTGGAGTTTTCATTTTTAATGAAAACTTTGTAAAGATACTGAGTTGTTCAGATGGTTCCTATTTGAATACTGACAATTTACTCTTAATCTTTAAAACATCTTAGAATCCACAAAAAGGATAAATTTAGTTTCATAAGAAATAAAATATTCCTGTTATGGAATAGTCATATGAATTGTTCTCCTTGATATACAGCTACATAGCATATCAATGCATGAAAAAATGGTCACACTGATCTAATCTTGTAATATAGTTTAAAGACTCTTCATTTAATCCAGCTCCATCTTAGAAGACAACAGCATATTCTTCTGGATTGTTAAGATGATCTCTAAGAAGCTCATAACACAGAAGGTATTCATCCTGGGAATGAAAAGAAAATGGACAACTAATACATAAAAACATCTACTTAAGGTGGAATGCAACAATATGCCTACACAGCCACACTTACTCTAATGGTCTGTATTGACCTCATGATGTGAACTCATGTTCAACCTTAGCTATGAACGAAGCAGTCAATGCAATACCATTAATGATTTTCATTATCATGTCCTAGTCAGGGGTATATCACTAAGGATGATCATGGTCACATTGAACCCAATCAATCAATAAAATGAAAATTGTCACACTTATTGAAATACATATACTCATATAAAACATGTCACATATATATATAATAGGGTACATCAATATACCTTAACATTGTCACAAACTATGTCACATGGAATGAGATAGAAATGTATGTATAAATATGTCACATATATTTAAGATGGAGTTCACCAATATACCTAATCTAGAAAAGGTACGGGTAATCTGTTTCTACAATACAGATAAGTTTAATTCACTAATCCCCACCCCCCTTCACAGCAGGTTTAACAGTAGCATAAATGTCTTATGTAAGATAGGCAGATTCAGTTAAGTGACAATCAATCACCATTTTATACAAACCTCTGTCTGGATTGCCTTAGGACATTGCTTCCGTAGTTTATTCAAAGTCTGAAATACATCAACAGTGCCCTCCTTATCAATCCTCTCTAGTTCAGAGATTACTGTGACATAGACAGCACTCAAACCAACTCCATTACTGAGAGAAGAGAAGGGAAAGACAGAAAGTTGATCAATTATCATGGAATAAATTTGTGTATTAGATCAACACCATAATGTGCTTATGAACTACAGCTGGACCAAAGCATTTAGTTCTGATGTACTTGATGAATTCTCTGAGTGTTTACAAAGATTCGGTTTAACAGTCTATGATATATAAATGCAATGTACTCAAACCAGATTGGGGCCTTTAGTTCTGATGTATTTGATAAATTCTTTGATGGTTTACAATGATTTAATAGACTATGATACATACATGCAATGAACTAAAGCCGGACCAGTGCCTTTAGTTCTGGTGTACTTGATGAATTCTCTGAGTTTATGAACATCAGGTTTATTTCCAAGCCATCCATGGAAGGAGAAATGATCGACCAAAAGGGATTTCTGAAACATTAAACATAAGTGTATGCATTTGTCAATTTAATGTAAATGTGTGAAATTAATGTGACAAGATGTATGCCTAATTTTTTGGTTAAAAGTTTGCTAAATTTAAGCGAGATATTATATTCTATTTCAATGGGTTAATTTATCTGCAATGAGAATACTCCTTCAAAAATATATAGCCCATTCCCACACACACAGAAATGTAAAAGAAATAAGTATAAAATCAACCATAGAAAACTGATTGGAAAATTATGACCAAATTTGAAGGACCAAGTTTAATTAATTTCACATTTTTCATTTAGTTGTTTAGAGTAATGAAAACGTTACTCTCACAGTTAGTTCCTATAAACAGTGGGCAGAAATCAAACAGCTGAACACAGACATGCACACCTATCACATACTGCTTGTTAAATGAATGAGTCGTAATACATAGAGAATTGTATGTGAAAGTATTCTTTGGCTACAAAATACGCAAATTATAACATGATATTGACGCACAACATAATTAACTAGCATATACATGAGATCTTTTATGTTTGACTTCAAACTGTCTCCTGGTGAACACATCACTTTCTTCAATCTTCTTACAGATCACAGTCATCAGACCATTAGAAGCCGCTACATTATGGCCTTTGGCCCAATAAACAGTTAGAGACTGTAAAACAGAAAGGAGAGAAGTTATTAAACTACTCATTAAATATAAAGGAAACAGTAATACTATTAAAAAACACAGCTCCCCAGGTAAGGCTCCTCTCACAAAGCATGTAGTGTCACCCACCATTATTACTTACCATAAATTTGTAATATTATTTATTTCATTTTTAGATGTTTTCAATAAAACTACGACATTATCTGCTTTAGGTGTGGTTCTCATTGTTATTCACAACATCCTTAATGCCAAGTGAGTACTCTTTGTGTTGAATAGTAACTATTTTTGAAAACAAAGTAAGTCCTATGATATTGGTCCTTACAAATACTTCCAAAAGACACAACAATCTTCAATGTAGCACAAACCCAACTACTTAGTTAATAAATCAACTACTCAAGGATTTAAATGTCAAGAATGACTATGAAATTGTAAACTGAGTTTGGGAGAGCAGAAATGTTTGAACTGTCTACTAAGTTATTTTAGATGATATGTGACCAAAGTGGTTGGAAAAGTTTCTTCCCCTCTTTATCTTACTTGGACACTATCCCTTAAACATCAAGTAAGTTGTAGGAAATATCAAATGAGGCTGTTACAACTTAAAATATAATTGTGAGTTATAATGTTACAAAAATGTAATCAGCAGACTTCACACATGCAGGACAAAAAAACAAACATTTCAGTTAGGAAAACAATTCTGAAGTTTGTGCATATTCTTTGTGATTTAAGTATTGTGCATGTAAGCTCTTGTATTTAAATAAATGTAATTCACATGAGCTTGTGTTTAACAAGATGAACATTTATCAATTATTATTTTATCAATATATTATAAATTATTCTCTGCATATGATGTTTAAGTAATTGTAAGTCAGGTGGTATTGGTGTTAATGCAATTCTTGATTAACACTCAAATGTTATGCAGGCTTCAAACACTTAGCTGTGCAAAAAACATGCTTCTTATTAGAAACCTACCTCATCAGAATCATCTATGGTGTTCAACATTACAATGCATTTACAGTCATAATCGAAGACCAGTCTCCAAACATCTTCTACGATTGAGGCTAGAGGTGATTGGGTCATTATAAACCCCCTCTGTGAAATGTCCTGAAAATATGTATGTATAATTGCCATTATTAGTTAGAGCTATCTGGGACATATACATTCAAACATTTTGTTAATACAATGAACAAAATATAACTCAGTATCTACATATGTTTTAAGGTTCCACATCTTGCAGGAGAAGTTTCAATCATTCTTTCTGATGCATATGCATATAGGAAATGTTTCCACAAAAGAAAAATCAGTTGCTTTTAGATTAGATATAAAGTTATTAGAGACCAGATATGTACATAACACACAAACCTTGGCAAAAGTAGCATTGATGTAATCATTGGAACCATATAAGTTGCCTGGGGATTTCAAGACTGGTCTGAATTTGTCCACTGTAAAGGAGTAATATGGAAATTTCAATAATGTAAATAACCTACCATCAATAACTAAATTGGGGTGATAATTTTATTATTCCATGTTATACACATATTTTTTGTTATATAACTAAAATTTAATGGGAGTAGCTCACCTGGAAGGAGATCAGGGAACCTGTTCTTATGATTATTCTCAGATGAATTTCCTGCTAGGGTTGCCAAGTCCTCCTGATGTTTGGTAGTTTCTTGCAAAATCTAAACAAATTCATGCAGTATTTCTGTTTAGATTATTAATACACATTGACTAAACTCATCATGTAATATTGCCTACTTTTCTAATTGATTTCCAAATTACTGACATGTTAATACAGCACAAAGTAGTACACCACTAAGTAATACAACATACATTAATTAATACACCATATAGTGATACAACATATTTAGTATTACACTTAAAACAATCTATTGTTAATCATCATTCAGTAATACACCTACCTGGAATTCCTTCTTGCATTTCGCCTTTATTTGCTGAGAGGTCAAGTTTCTTGAGTTGATCACATGACATCTGAGAGTCTGGAGACAACATGGCTTCCAACAAAGCATCAAAGATGAATAGATACTGGAGCTAACATTGAAAAGAAGCATATTGACCTCATCAAATGTACATAATTCTAGAGACTAGTTGTCCTCCTACAAACTTATTCAGTATTTTCTGACCATTAATTCTTACATGTGACACAATTATATCATATATACTAGTAATGAATCAGTCGCACCAACACCATTACTCTATGTATCAAACATACTTACTTTTGTCAGTACCATGTTCACCCTGTCTTTTCTCATTCCTTCTATGACATCAAACACACTGACTTCCTTCTTGGTTCTAATGACATCCATCAGATCATAGAGACTAATGAATACACCAGTAGCACCAACACCATTACTCAAAAAAGGAAAAGGGGAAAAAATTTATTACTTTTTCAACCACTGACATTTCTTGTCCTCAAGGAACTCTATAGGAAACTAAATCACCTCAATGAGAACATCCTGAATGAGTCTGTATTAAATAGTTAAAAGAGGAATGTGAAATGTTCTGGGATTAAACATTTCTGTTTCCACTCTGTGTGTTCTTACCTGCAATGGACCAGTAAATGCTTGCCTCCTTTCTGATGATTCTTGATCTGTTTGATGACAGAGATGAGGTCAGCAGGCTCAGAAGGAACACCTCCATACTTCCAGCACGGAATCTCATACTGTCTTACAGAAGTGAGGACTTTCTCATTACCCTGATGTAATAATGTAATAAATAACACACAAGTGAAGCAGCAAATAGTCAACATTGTATTCCATGCTTCTTAATAGACCTACTGTAAACAACACAGCCATGTGGGACGGCAGCAAATAAAATCTTAATTTATTCACTGTATAATATTCTTCTTTCATTCTCTTCATCATCATGAGACAAAACAAGACTAGCAAATGACAGAAGTACAGGAAGTAATAATTAAAGTCAGTTAATTAATCAACCAATTATATAAATCAAATAGAAATAACACCTCTGATTCTGTAGATGGTGCTTCTCTACAACACAAGTAACACAAGTACACTATTATGATGTAATTTAGTTAAACTGTTTAAGTATCTAAAAAGGAGCACAATCAGAAACTGTTAAATGATAAACAATTGCCTTCCTCCTTAAGTGCCTTATATTAACTAGTTATACCCCATACATAGCTATCTATAACATCATAGGTATTTGCCATTCATTTTCTGAGAGCCATTTGACTGCATCAGCAGGACTGCTGTTTTTGCAATATATAACAGGTGTAATGAATAAATCAGAGCAAATGTATAGGTAAGTAGTAACAGGCCTACCTTGAAAACATGGATTTCTCTTAAATAACAATGCTATGCATTGCACAGA
>JAIPMN010024799.1:0-16819 GCA_020650975.1 Apostichopus californicus
GTCCTCGGACGAATACCTCCTAAACAATTACCCCCCGGATAAATACCCCCGGACGAATATCCCCCTGGACATATGCCGTTAACTATAGGGGACGGATGCAGCGACGGATGCGCAGGTCTTTTTTAGAATTTAGTTTCCCGCGGGCCTCAACATATACCCTGGTCCCTCGGGCAACTGCGAGCGCATATTTACAATTGGATCAGGGTGCCGGTTAAACTAGGAAGTTGTTATGGAACAAATCCCTGGTTAAACTGGCACCACTAGGGTCGTTGTGTGCCCTGGCACTTTCAACCTCCTCCCGACTTTTTAAAAAGATTCGTTTTTCCATATATAAGCCCACAAAACTTCTGGATAGTGCTTGAAAACGGACCGAGGCCCGGGCAAGATAGGTGGGGACGGCGGTTGAAGAAGCATAGCATGAGGGGGGGGGGTGCGGGTTGGGGTGGGGCATTGGTCACTGATGGAAGTAACTAATAATTTACTATTAGTTCTAGTGACACTATAATCTGTGTTATTAATCTCCGAACAATTCCGGCCTATTGCGACTTACCATTTTTAAGTTTTCTTCTGAGTAATTTTACTTGATGATTTGTTATGTTATGTTATGTTAGTTTTTGTATAGCGCTTTATATGGCACTATCAAATTTGGTTATATCTGAATAATAATCTGAAATATCAGATTAAGAAATTTGCTTTCATGGCCCTAATAGGCTTTCGTACCACGGGGTTCACCAGCTAAAGGTCCGCTTGGTTCACGGGCTCGGGCGGGTGGAGGAGGGGGGTGGGGACTTGGTCGTATTCTGGTTTAGTTCGGGTAGTAACCTGGGTGAGGTATCTGTGCCGGTGTATATTCGCGGGTTGAGTTTTCCCAGAGGTAATTGCCGGGGGTGGGGGTAATTGTCCTCGGGGTAATTGTCGGGGGTACTTGTCCGGGGGGTAATTGTCGGGGGTATTTGTTTGAGTGTATGTCCGAGAGGTAGTTGTCCCGGGGGTAGTTGTCCTCGGAGGTATTCGTCCTCGGGGTTTTTTGTCCGGGGTTGATTGTCGGTGGGGTACTTGTCCAGGGGGTATGAGTCCGAGGGGTATATGTCAGGGGATTTTGGCCGGGGGTAGTTACATGGAGGAAGAAGGTTAGTACAATCTAACATCGTGTTACTGTGACTTGACATGCACAATAATAACATTGAACAATAACACTGTTCAAAATTCTAAGAAGTTTCAAGAAACCTACATTAAAGTATATTATCGACAGAAGTCTTGATGGAGACAAAAAAACACTTACATGTAAACAACTATGAATGAAGATATCATATTAATAAGAATTATGATTTGTGTCGTGGTTTGTCTTTCAGAACATCAATAAGGCCGTGACAAACTGCAATACGAACTAAACAGCAATATCAGCAGCAATTTTATACAATTACAATACTTGTTGAATTGAAATAGAACGGACCATTGTAACATCTCTTTGTTTCTGTATTTTTTTATTCCGGAATTTGAATGCGAGCCTAGACTATTGCAGCCGATCTTACAAAGATATCATAGTTGCAGTGCGTACTCTATTAATAGTCGGCCGTTTTACCGGTTCAGATCTACCCACCTACTATAACTAAATGCACGTCCCTAGTTTTACGGTTATGATTCAGTAACAATACTGGTGACGATATGACAAATGCTCATTTCCATTAAACTCAAGAAACACGTATCTAATGTGAATAACCACGATAATTCCTTTTTCATCAGAGACTACCATAGCCTGCAGCATAGTAGCATCCATGATAAGTTACTTAATCCAAGCGAAGGATGAGACTTTCTCTTGAGCATTATTTTTATTTAATGAGTAAGAATATTCTAGGCCTGAGTCGGGTACCCGGATACCCGACCGAACATTCGTGTACCCGAATCGAAAACACGAAAAACGGGTACCCGTTTTCTGTGGGGGGGGGGGGGTCTTGTAACTGCTACGCGAGTGCTTGCATGATTTCATGTTTTGATGAATCGAGACACGCGAATACGGAAGATTATTTTAATGAAATAACTTTCTTTTAGTGTAGATGGCTGATTTAATTGCTTACTATTTCCAGGTTTTGCCATTCGTAATGGTTCTTTTTCGTGTGTGTATAAATTCACTCAACACCGAATATGAAAATATTACACAGGTGAAAACTACTCAAGATTGACATCTTTAATCCATCGCAAAAGTAACAGTGTACGTACAATACTATATTACCTCAATACATAGCACATACCTTCCAAACAATTACCGATTTCCAGGTAATTGCAAGTCGTAAACAAGGCTACGCATTTGTGTGTGTGTGTGTAAACAGCCGATGTGATGTTAGGCTAGCATGTGGTCGAAGATAGCAGTAATAATGAAAGTATGGATATTTTAGTTCCAACTAACTGCCTTAACATTAGAGCAAATAAGTAGATGCTTAGGCTAGATTTCCCCTTTGACTTAGGCTGGTGGTTGACTACCATGTGGTCAAAGATAGCAGCAATAACGAGGGTATTCGGTGAATATTTTAGTGTCAGCTAACTGCGACACAATTTACGCAAATAAACAGATGGTTAGGCTAGATATTCATGTTGACTCTTTGTGATTTTAGGCTACCATGTGGTCGGTGATTTGTGGGCATTTTACGCAAACATAGTTTGTCGAGTGCACGTGTCTTTGTTGTCATCAAGCAGCTAACTCTGGTAGTCCATATCAAGTGCTTTCCTCTCATAGTTGTAGCTATTGTATACGTTCGTGCATGCGTAACTATTGGAATTCTCAAAATTGCTATATTTTTTCATTCATTTATAAATAGAAGGAAAAACTGGCAAGGAAATTTACGGGATGTTAAGATGGATCGTAGACGCATCTCTTCTTGATAGTGTCCCCATCTGCATGAAAACGCGCCCACAACCCTACGCCCACCCCTCTAATCGCTTCCCGGTGAGTTACGAAACTTAATTAATGACCTTCGCCTATAGTACCAAGACCTTAATAAAATCCGGCAACACACCACTTCATCGATAACAAGTGATCGGGTTGTGTATTAGTGACGTCTATAAGGTCGTGCACTGACCTGTGACCACTTCCGATTTTGCAATTTCCCAAGATCAGGGCCCTAAAAATCCCAAGAAATCCCAACGACACTGTACTGTATGGACATCTAGCAATATCTAGCAATATCTAGCGATATTTAGGGATGAAAATCCCAAGATCTCCCATAAACCGAAGGCAGATAGAGAATCGAAGCCTTCAGTGTGTAATGAACTTGAAACTGTGCGTCTTTCGAAATGAAAAGAATGTGGGACATTGCACAATAAACAGATAAAAGTTATTTATTTCAGTCTCATTTAAATTATTCAAATTTGTAAAGCAAACAGCAGATATCACATCATATCAGTGGGCATTGTCTATTTATGTAGTCATAGGAGCCCAATTTAATTTTTTTTTGGGGGGGGGGGCGGGCTGATACGACTTGCCCGAAAAATATAACCACATTTTTTCGCGTTCAACATGTTAATGTACATATCATATAGTCATGCATCGGTTATTACATCGCATGCCAATTACATGTACAATCATTTGCCGTGTTATTGCCGAAATGGCGAATTAGTCGGGCAAGTTAAGAACTTTATTTTAATTACCAAGGAGATTTTTTTAAACTATTGATTTTCTTTAGCTACATCATTGCAATTTATTTTTCTTTCAGTAGGTGCCCGAAAAAGTCTCAGCATATTGCCCAAATTTTCACAAAAATATTTGCAGCCCCCCCCCCCCTCAAGTTTAATAGTAGCCGTTATAAGAGGTTTTAATATTTGTAGACCAATTCATTTAATTACATAAATTAACTGTCTGAATTTTCGAAACTCCCTGACCAACATTCTTTACCATACTTCCCCCTACTCGTGCAATTTTGACTGGTCTGTTAGGGGTTGAAGAAGGTTTTCTATATTAGTTGTCCGATGAAATTCTGTGCAACATTATGGGTATGTTTTGAAATGAATTTATTCACGAGAAATATTTTCAAATTCTGAACAAATAATGGGCTTAAAACCTTGAAAAGTGGGGCTGACGGGTATTGTGGGCCGCGACGTAGAATCACCTACGATATCAATGATCCACAGGAGATGCGGTGAGGTCGGACATGATGTGTGACTGTAGACAATCTTCAAATAGGTTATGGATGAAAAAAAAAACTATTGGGAAATACTTGGTTCTCAGACAAAAGTGTACATCTGGTTGGTCATTTTCAAGCCCGAGAAGTGCCATTTCCGGTGATCTGGGGGGGGGGGTATCAAAACAAGAAATTTTCTTGTACACTGCGCTCCAACCAAAGGTGGCTCTCCGCTTGGATAGTAAGTCGCGCCACCCGGGTGCGAATTTTTTTCCCCAAACAGGCTTGCAATTGTGTGTAAATAGTCGCTCATGATTGGTCGGAAAAGTTACGTCATAACAATATAAACCTTCACTTCGAGGTTATCAAAATGTCTGCATCCATTCGTTGCAACGAAGACATACCCGTTCAAAATTACCCGCAGCCGAAAATCCTAGATACGCGCCTGATTATTACTTCTACAATTTTTTTGTAGACGCCTGTAGACAAGATGGTGGACCATACAGTTGAAAACATTCAATAAAAAAATGATATTTTCTTGTATTTACGCTAGAGAGGGTTGGGGTGGGGGGGGGGGGGTTCTCACCACCCAAGCTTGGTAAAAATGACGATAGTTGGAAAATTGGAGTACGACTGTCGGAATTTCCGACTGTCGCACTTCAATTCACCTAGGCCTGTTCATATATTCCTGTGATTGTGAATGACCTAAAATTTGAAAAAGTTAGGTCAAAGTTGACTTTTAATCAGTCATAGTTGCCACGTTTTCCTTGCCACTTTGAGAAATTGTATCTCGCGATCCTTATAGTCCTCCATACAAAACTTCGCATGATTTTGAATACTTTAAAAATAATGCCTAAAGAACTACCGTATACAACCATCGCCAGCTTCAATACGTTTTATTTATGTACTAATTTTGCTATTGGATGGGTTGACCCTGTTCGCTAGCTTCAAGTAAGTTCAGTATATATCATAGACGTAGCCAGGGGGAGCAGTGGGAGCAACTGCACCCCCCCCCACCTTTCAGTGTCGAAAAAATGGTAAATACTGTTGGGTTTTTTTTGGCATGGTATTTTGTCAGTGCTCTTTTGATCTTGAATACACGTCAGCTCCGTTAACTCGATTATAATCGTAGTAACATTTAGGCCTACTGATTCAGCTACTTAGTTTGGCAGATGCAATTAGCTAAATTTAGCCAGTAGCTTATTACCTATTACCGGCCTACAGTTGGCCACTGCGTAATAAAATACATTTAGCCTAAATATCCGCACTCGGTGGAGAGTCACGAACCGTATATGCACAACGACGACGACAACGTGCGTTCTCATCCTTTCTATGATTTGTCATAAGTTGTTGCACGAACAGCATGTTTTGAAGCTACGCTAGCAATCGTACGTGATACGCGCTTCCTATAAATAATTATTACACTGCTAAATACGAGAGTTTATATTATCCATCAGTTAAGTTCGTCAAATGTATTAAAGTCCATACATTGCACAATAAACAAGAATCATCCTACTGGAAAATAGTAAAGGAGCACTATGTTTGTTTTTCTGAAAGAATAATTCAAACCGGAAATAAAATCTGCTGATAATATGATATCATATGATCATGATGAAACTAGCAAAACATTGCTCCAGATCGCATCTAAGGACCTTCAATTGCTCAAAACAGGACACCCCCTCCCCTTAGAACCCTCCCCCATATCAATCGCAAAATGTGCTCCCCCTTGCAAATTCCTGGCTACGTCGCTGGTATATATATATTATCTATATTGTATACAATTACAACACCCAATGCTAGTCAGTACTAGTTGTAACCGTTACAGTACGTTACTTGGTACGTCTCACCGAACTCTTTAATCTTTGCCAAAATTGGTTCGTATTGTATATTTCAGATAATTACATGTGATACAGTTGTAGAAGATATAGGTGTAAGACTATTTTGGCCAAATTTAGACTGGAATATCTTTTATAGAAATAGATCAGTTGTTATTTTTGTTCGCGGAATCGGGTCCATAAAACAATGTATAGCTTAGGAGTAGACAATTATCTTCCTCGGAAGTAATGACCATAAAAAAGTAAGGAGGTTTATATCAAATAACTAAGGTTTGAGCAGTAAGAAAAGTGTTCGGGGATTGGCTTAAATTTAACTTTTTGATGATTTCCTTCATTTTTTTGTTGTACAAATTATATTCTTTAAAGTATCGGCTTTTCCAAATTCCATTGGGCCCTAGGCTAGGTTTAACTAGTTACAACTGATTATCTCAATTGTACAGTGGCCGAGAAATCCATGATGTTGAAAAACCTCTCGATTAATTTGGTATATGTAACATGTGGGCGATACTTAGTATGTTCCTTAACTGCATCCTCCCCGCCCTAGGGATATTTCCCGGCTACGTTCCGCATTGGCAGAGTCAGACTGACTAAAATTGAATATTATCGCCCTTTAAAGCTATTTTATATGCATATGGCTGCCACAAAAACACTACTAGTTTTTGTCACGGTTGTAGTTGTTTTATCTGCAAACTGTGTTTATTCATCTTAGAGCAGAGTTAACTATCAGGTTATTACTAGTTAGTAAGGGTTGGCGTATATCGCCACCGAATAGGTGCATATCGAATTGTTATGGAGGCCTAGGTAAGAACCGCAACTACTGAAACTGTATGTTTTTACAGTATGTATTTATACTTATTTTAAGAACTCCTATCATCTGCCTATCATCTTGGTCCTTGACGAAGATGATAGGCAGATTGTTCATGTGAGTGATAAATATCCCCGCTGCCCGTCCCCCACCCCCCCCAAAAAAAAATATTAAGCGCGCTAGGAAAAACCCCGGTGTTTTTGGGTAATTCACTATGTCGTCGAATATAATTTGTTGAAGAAAATGAGGTTTTCCCCTTTGTTACATTAACATAGCTTTTGAGTTTGTGTAGCATATGTAGCCTTCAAGCAGATCACTTATAATCAGTTGCTTACTTGCTTAACCAGAGTGATTAATAAGTGTGTGAAGTGGGGGCCAGTGGTACAAATGTATCGAAAAAAGTTCGGAACAAAAGTGCAGTCGCGAAAGATGGGGTGTCTGAACTGACACTTACCGTATCGTTGACGAGTAGGGGGGGGGGGGGGGGGGGGTTAAAAGGCAGCATTTATTTAATTTTTCTTTCTGACAGTTTAGCATCTCAGCGAAAATCAAACAAAAATATTAAGTTAAAACTTTGACAGATAACACGCGTTAAATTGAATAAAGTATACATCGTTACCTCATTAAGTAAATAATACCGATGTAAAACTGTACCGAATCGATACACAATATGTATATTGATGGCTTGAAAATTAAACTAGTACTCATCTAATAAACATAAAGCCTGTTTATGCACATTTCGCTTTGTATGCAGATTTACAGACCAAAAATGTAAATTAAATATTTTTCTTTCATAGTTTAATGTTATTAATGCGAAGTCCCCGGAAGCTGCAAAATTGTTAGATAGGGTTTTCAAGAAGAAGCTTAACCTCAAATTTTTACAGAGAGCTCAAGCGGGGTCGAGGGGCTTTCTCTGGAATATATTTCAAGCCCTGGTTGGTTCCACGAGGGGAAGCCCCTTGAAGTGTTTGCATTTGGTGATATCCCTTGTTCTCTCGTAGCGAGTTTAAAGCACTAAAACATAAAACAGACGTAATAAAGAAATTATAGTTATCTATAATGTATTCCAAGTAGGCTGGTGGGGATCCGCTGGACTTAAGCTGCACCCTTTGAAGATATTTTTCGTTCTCTTGAAGAAATTTTGAAACACAGAAATATATATATGAGATGAACTCAATTTTCAGCGGATAGTAGTTTTAGGCCCGGGGGGGGGGGGTTTAGGGGGCGAAGCCTATGGAAGCTGCTGCATTTTATTTGCCAAATATTATCCAAATCTGGGGAAATGTAGACGTAAGGGAGTACCAGACAGACCGATTCTGTTTTCCTTTCTTCGTTTTTGTAATATAACTCTTACTTTCGTAAGTGTATAAATATAAAATATGGTTTTAAATTCACATATAGTTCTAAATGCTTTCCCTCATATCATTACCCACATTTTATTTCTTCAAGGCAAATGGTGCATGGATGTTAATGTTCGCCAATACATGTAGATTGTTCTATTTTCAAGAGCCGATCAAGAAGGTGATGGGATGTCTCCCCACCCCCCCCCCACCCACCCACCACCACCACGCATTTCAAAATAACTTAGAATAGTTAAACACAATGTTGCGTTTAGACTTAGATATTGGACATAAGTCAAGTCATATAAGTCAAACTATATATGCCTCAGAAGGTATCATTTGAAGTCTAAACTTCCTTTTTTTCCTGAGAAAGACCACAGACCCACCTCCCCCTCCCTCCTCCCCATAAATGATATCGGCTTTGACGACCCTCTGTTCCTGTACACAACTGCAGAACGAGTGTCTTATCTTTGCCTTATAAAGTCTTTATGCTAATATTACCTATTCGTATATTTCGAGTACGATACATCTAGCACCAACAGTTCCCATACATTTTTGGTCTCTGTTTTGTTTTCGTTTATTTCTTAATACACTTTGCAGCAATTTCAGAGAAACAACAACTTCGTTTGCAAAACTTGGAAAATAATTAAGTTAAGCTTCGCGGCTTTATTCTACAATTCAGATTGAAAGAATGGATTTAAGTGGAGGTGTGAATGTGTTTAAATGTGTGTGCTTTGCGGGGGCGGGGGGGGGGCGGTTAACCGACTCCGAGGGGCACAACTTTACTTCAAAACCTTACACAATCATTGTCGCTGTGCAATTAAGTTGCCCAAAGTTTAAGATACCACTACTTTTTGGAAAGATATTTAAAGCATCAATTGATGTGATGGCTACTCACACAACATCTTATAGTGCAGTGATCTCGAAGGAGCGAAATTAAAGGAACATGATTTATCTCTTAAATCAACCAAGCTCAGCAATATTAAGTGTTGTTACATTTCTATTATTCAGTTCGTTGTTTACTATCACAAGACTCTGTTCTGGGTGTCTCCTTCATATACAATGGCAGTCATGTGTTGCTGATTCATTACTCTCTTGTATGTGAATCAAGAACAATGAACAAGTCAAAAGAAATTCACATAGTTCGAAAAGCCTTTAATTAAATGTAAGAAATGTTAAATGTGTCCATTATGACGTCATTGTGACAATACCTTTCACAATTCTTGATTTCAAGGATGATGGAATGGATCCAACCGGAATAGTGTCTGGCAGATCGTACCGATGAAACCTATGGAGAGAAGTAGAGTAATCATCGTGTTAGATGTACAAGACGTAGAGGAATGTTCTCCTAGTCAGGTTTATTGTTTACCATATCAAAGAAGATAAACAAAGTAGACAACAAATAACAAGGAAATAAATCTCATCTGATTGATCATTCTAATCAGAATAATTATAATCATAAGTCTTGTGTTTCAACGATTCCAAGAAAAATAAATTAGAATGGATATAGTAATGCAGATAATAATGATGATAGTTGGAACTGCTCTACTGTATGTAAATTAAATGCGGTTGGTAGTAACTGTGAAAAGTATAGCTGTCCACATTATCATAATTGGCTAAACTGTCTGTATGCTTAAATTATCAATTAGTTTAAAGTTGTTTAAACATGTAGAAATACAACATTGTACAAAATAAACTAAATAAACGGAGCAAATCCTTGTAACAACCGCTTGTCATTTTCCGCTCGGATCATGTGATTTTTATCGTATGTTATTTTCGGTAAATTGATTGATAATATAGATCGTTTTCGTGAACCCTTCTCACTTTTAAATGAGAACTTAAATGTCTGAGATTGTTAGAGTGCAGTGGTAAAATATAAAATCTAGAAATTATGAATCTTAAAGCTGAAACTGTTTCTTAATCTCAGAATAATAAAATTGCTCACAGGCCTAGCCAGGTTCGTTCAAGTTGTCCCATAATCATAAACGTGACGAAAGTTGAACGTTACTTTTAAGGCCTATATAGCTATGTTGAAACTGGTGGAAGAGACTACACAAATTTGGATCAACAGCCGATCCAGACAAAAGCTATTGAACTCAATGCCAAACTAAGACCATTTTACACATTTATTTCGCATTGAGATTGGTCATAGTAAAAAATCTAAATAGACGAACTGTTAAGTTTCATAAACGCTGCCTGGTCACAACGAAACTACATCCTACCTGAAATAAATAAGACGAAAACGTCCAACAGAACCGCTGTATTTCAAAATACACCTTTCTGCACGCTTCCGAGCGGCACGTTGAAGCCAATGCAAATATGTTCATTAGCTCATTACAAATTGCCAATAGCCTCATATTCGTATGAGGCGTAACGAGCACGTTATCTGATAGGCTGGTTGGTGGGAGATACGGTAGCTTATAAAACAAGGTTTCCAAAAGTTGACACCCGGTGACCCCAAATGACCTTTGATCTCCATAAAAAAACATAAGCTGTTGCTCCTTAATGTGGTCCTCCTATTCACGAAATATGAGATTGGTCCAAGGTTACCTCCTTGAGATATCGTGTTTACAAGATTTTCAGTATTTGGCCCCTAGTGACCCCAAATGACCTCCCACAAAACAATAGGGTTCTTCTACTCAATGTGGTACCTATATACACCAAACTTTAGATTTGTCCAAGCTTCCCTACTTGAGATATCGTGTTTACAAGCGAGGCGTCACACACACATACATACCTGTATGTCCTCAGACAAAAGGTGTGTAGTCAAGTCATCATCATTGGAGGTCCGATAATACAAACACACAAGCACACACATACACACATACACGCACACCCACTTTCCGTCTGCATGAATGTATACGTTACGATCATCGAAACCAAAAAAGCGTTAATGCTTGAAGTTAGATTGATGAACAGTGAAGTGTTCAAACTTGCTTAAATTTACAGGTCAAACACTCTTCACCTTGGTTTTATTTATAAAACTATTCAACATGTATCGCCGAGTTTGTCATCCTGTATAATGTGTATTACATCATGTGGCTGGGGTTAAAACAATGTGTAGTGTTGAGATAACTGAGCGTGTGTATACATACGAAATTGGTCAACAAAGTTGAGAGAAGATAGTGACTTACTTTATTTAGGTATGCAAAATTCGGGTTTATAGTTCTTCAACAGTTCAAAACTAAGATCATGTCTTACGTATTCGTTGATTTATTCAGATAAAACAACAGTGTTATGTAAACGCTGAAATACCTAGCCCACCCGTCACGAATTATGCAAAACTTTATCTTGCATTCTTATGCCTAGAGGTCTATGCGTAGAGTACTCATCTTTCTCTTCATGCGTTCTGAAAGCGTAGACTCGCGATATTTAGACACAGTTACTTTACATATTGTCACTCTATTCGCTGCGATTTGACGGGAGGAAAACCCCGGATGTGCGACCCCACATATCTCTACTAACTGTATTACCAGGAACATAACCCCTCTCCTTCGGTTTCTTTTCTGTTTTATTTTCCTTTCTTTTTCTTTTTACTTGTCGACCATGCATGTTACTATCACAATTTACTTATGTTCAGTTTCAATAAGCATACCACAATGATTCATGTAAAACATCGCAAATTATGACGCAATGAATTCATTTCAACAAGTGAATAACTGCTTCTTTTTTTTCCTTCTCAGCAACAAAACTAAATGAACCGTAGCCATATTTACGACCTGGATATGACCCTGGCAGTTGTATGAGTGTTTATTCTGATTGTTAACTTGTAGGTTCATTCATTGTGTACCGGGGATAGAAATCTGTACTTCATATTGTTAGCGTGTGTTATAACAATACTGTAAACCATTTGGAAGAGAGTCTGAGGGCGATGATGACAGCCTTCTAAGCCTTTCTAAATTCGCTAAAAACAGTTAAGTTGCAAATTTGAAATCGATTTCTAGTTGTCGATATCCATTATACATTTTAAATTGCGATGGAATAATTTAATCACTTTCGCTTGTTCTGTGTAGATAAATAGAACTAGTGCAGTATATAATTCGATATTTAAAGAGATAAAAGATCTCATCAAACGAATCTTAAAGGATCTCATGTGCTTTTTTTTCTTGCTCGTGTTGTTGTTTGCTTGTTTATGATTTATGGCTGAGAAATATATTAACTTGGTTATTATGACTATATTTCAGATTTGGTATAAGGCGACATGAACCTTCGCATTACTTTCTCCCTGCTAAACACGAGCAATATTTTTTATCTCCACCGTTTAACCGTTTAATCAACTTCACAGAACAAAACTGTTCTCCATAAATCTAGGCAATTAAGAACCCGCAATGTTTGTAGTAACATATTAGATATGTGAGTTATATTAAGGGCTATTTAATTATGTGCTAATTAGGCAGACTTCCATATACCAACGAAAAGTACATAAAGGGAAAAAACGAAGAAAGGGAAATAAAACAATCCTTCTATAAAATTAGGGAGAGGAGCAAGTGAAGGATGTATTAAACAACCAAGGAAATAAAGTTTACTCATTTAAAATAAATAAACAAAGAATAATAATGAGAACACGTCGTAATATCATAGCATATGACATACAGTATCACTGAATGGCTGTTAGATATATACCTAACCCGTATTGAATAAATGATGCATTATTCCCAGCCACTGCTAGACACGGACTGACCTACTTATCGTCGGTTTCCATGGTTACGTTGTATGACAGTTACAACATTCCAGATGTACACTAGACACGTGACCCGTTTTTCTATTCATTATCTTACACCCTGGCTCGTGTCATCTATTGTTATGCTAATTAGGTATTTATGGGAGATCCAGGTGTGTCATCTTTACTGTTAACTTATTTTACTTAAGAAATAAATTGTTTGAATCAATCGTCTGTGCAGAAAACTATTGTAGAAGTAGAATAGGCCTAGAGTGTGTACTAAAACGGTGATGATGTTATCGGGTAGAAACATGGAATGGATTTGAAGGGCTCTCTAAAAACGAGTATGTACGACGGGGAGGGTGAGGGGTGGCAAAGGGAGGGTGGTGGTGGCGGGTCCAGGTAAGGTGTGTGAAGGGGAGTGGGGCAGAGGAGGCGAGACTTAAACTACCCAAGAGCACACTGGGATTGGGGTAAAGTATTTAGTCTAGATAGGGAATAAACATTCTCTGTTACATTTTTTTTTATAGTCAGACCAAACAAAACTCCCGAAGTGTATTATTTCCAGTAATATTTTTCTCCGCGGTCACAGTTATTCCCGGAATGGCGTTGTTTCCCATATAACATACGTTAAGCAGCTTTCGTTCTCATATATTTCATTTATGTAACTACTAAATAGTTTTCTCTTTTCTTTCGAGATTTGGGTGAAGCGCGGTGGAGAAAGGGGGGGGGGGCGGCGGGTGCGACTTAAATATTTTCTTTTTTTAGTAACACGTCAGCTGTAAGATGAAGATGTCACTGATTATTTTGTGAATGGTAAGGACGGAAAGGAGAAACTTTTACGAGGTTTGATCTGTAAGACCAAACAGGGCAAGATGAGGAGAGAGAGGATGGGTTGGTTAGGGGTGGGGGGGGGGGTCTGGGAGGATTAATTAACACTGAATTGTTAAGGACGAAGTAGGGACGTCATGATCGAATCAAGTATGAAGTAATATTAATACGAGGAATATTAAAATATTAAACAGTTTTTGTTTAAAGTTATGAATTATACAAAGCTGAAAGCTCTTGGTTAAATTTTTAATTATTGTCGATAATTATGTTAAAATATAAGCATAAATATTAATTTAGCTTGGTTTGTATAACATCGTATTTCAAACTATAGAGAAGAAATTGATGTAGTTTTAAATGGATTAAATTTGAACCTCAGATACATATTTGCCTTTAATGATATTTATTGCAATAATTGTTTTTTTTTTACTTTATAGTTAACTCAATTTCAATTATTTATTTCCTTCTAGTTAACCTTTATTTTGTTTCAATTTGTTAACTTATTTTGCGTAACTGTTTTTTAAATTTCGACAACTAAAACTGTTTTATTGGTTGCTTCTTTTGAATACATTTCAGTTTTGCTAGAGTGTCATAATCTGATCACAATTATGAGGAGTTTAATGACAACAAAGTTATAAGTTATTGCTATTTTCATTGCCATCATTTTACTACTTTAATATTAATAACGATTTTCAATCTCTTTCGTTTCTTATATTAAATGTACATAATTGAGAATCAACTATAAAGTAACAGTTATTCCTTATAAAACTTTACTTTAAAATATTAATTTTACACGGTAGAATTATTAAAATCCAATTTCCTTGTCTATATATCTCTTATTTTATCCTAATAAACATTACTGTAATTCTAAAACCTATTTAGTTAAATTTTAACAATAAAATAAACAAAGAACATTTTAAACAACCACCACCCACCCCTGCACCCCTCTATTACCAACACCCTCTTAAAATATTCCCTGTTTATCCATTATATTTTGTTTTATTAATCATAACATTCTACAGAATTCCTTTCACGATGACCTAATTATAGAAATAAATTCAACTAAACTAATTCAATCCAATCATTGACATTAAAATACAGCAGACTTTACATTCTCTATTGTTAGTTTAATATTGATAACTTTTATTAATTAAATTAATTCCCAGTTTAACTGTTATGATGATTCTAACATCTACACCGTAATACTTACTTCAGCTCCTTCAAGCTTGTACACTGTGAGGAGTAAGACAAGATGGCCGCCAACTCTTCATTAGTTAGTATCCTGTTGTAGTCATAGATCACCAGCTCCTGGAGAGAACTCAGGATAGAGAGAGAGAGACCAGACTCAAGGATAAGGTTCAGACCAGACTCATCAACTCTAGGAGAGCAGGAAAATAGATACACACAGGAGATAGGAATCTAGAATGAAAGAATAGAGTTACTGAGTAATAGAGTAGATAGAGATAAATATATTGGAATTAGTAAGGATTAGAATAATTATTATGATATTATAAATAATAAAAATAACGAAATGAAAATAAAGGAAAGTAAAGCGATAAACTAAGACATCTAGGTCGTGATTATTTGTAAAAAGGAATAAATTATTGGAACGGAAATAAGGGGCTGATTTTAAGGGGAGACAAATATAAACAGGAATAATTAGATTAGATTAGAGAAAAATGAAGTGGTAATGTAGGATTAAAGGGTTAGTTTTATTGTTTTACAATTAAATTATTCATTAAAGTTTTTATAGCTAGTAAGGTTTAATAAAATAAGAACGTGAGGCTGCATATTTTTATTTATTAGTTAATAGGAAACAAATCTCAATGACGAGTTGAGAATTTTATAAGAAATGGGTAAATAATAATTTATGTTATCTATCTTCTGAAGAAAAATATTGATCAAATTTATTTGTTTTTTTATTTAAAACTTTCAGAAGCAAAATGTAATTTGATCTTAAAAAAATCATGAAAAGGAAACTTCTACTCTAACTAATACCAGTTTTTTTATAAAGTTTAAGGAGATTTGGAAGAATTATATTTAAATTAATAGGTTGTTTCTTATGATTAAAATGCAATTTAGAGAAGCAGATGTAGATCAAATTCAAGTTTCAAGAGAGAAGGTTGATGAGGCTTAACTAAAACATTTAATATACAAATTGTTTCATGATTGATCCAAATCCGACTATTCTTCTTGAATTATAATTATTTCTAATTAATACGATTTGTTTAAAAGATAATGTCCATCTGTGTTTAGTTATTAAATTCATTCCTAAGTTACGGTTTGAGTGTGACATAACTTCTAGTGGATTTTTTCGAAATGTAGCTTTGTTCTTTCTTTTTGTTTGTAGATATTCCTAAATTGGGTATTGCTTATGATCTTAACTTTCTAAACTTTATCGTTTCTTCCAATTACAAAGTACCATCCGCTTTTTACATTTTTTTATAAATAATATTGTTATCTGGAAACACTTCATATCCTTGAGGGTTTAATTATACTAATTAATTATTACTTTTAAGTTTAATCGGGTTGATTGGGTCTTCATTGAAATATCTTCTGTTACTATGGAGTTCATCGGGTGTGAACAGTTAGCGGAACATTTAACGTTAGAGCTACGGCTCTGGCAAACTTCTGCTAATGAGTGTTGCAGCAGGGTAAAATAAGTGGCGCACTTTCAATTTCAAAACCATTTTACTTTTTAAATATCATGTGGCCATAAGTCTGTTGGCTTGGAAATGACGTACAGTTTTTATAATTATGTGGGCAAAATTAAGACAAAACCAGCTGTTAGTAGAACACCACGATCTAGTTGCTGCTGGAAAGACATGGACGAAAGATTCCTTTTTAATAACCATGTATTGCATTTTATTATTATTAGACTTAATTGGAAAACTGTTTTATAGAGGCTCAAAACTCTAGGCCATACAGTATTTAACAAAGCATATATATGTCAGGTACACTGGCAGGAGTTAGGTTATTCAACTAATAATCAGTTATTAAATAACATTATTTCAGTCAGCCTGCTCGGAAAAAGCTGCAGGTTTCTCACACTAGTGGCTCATATGTCCGACCCGGTAGATTTAGTAAGTTAGGTGATTACAATAATAATTGGGAAATGTTATTGACTTGTATTCACGCCTATAAGGCTATATTATGTACGACAAGGGCGTAGGAACCGGGGGCTGGGGGCGCCAGCCCCCCAGTGAAAAATGGTGGGGCGGAATATCATTCCGCCCCCC
>JAIPMN010024835.1:2592-13902 GCA_020650975.1 Apostichopus californicus
TTCCCTAATTCATTATTTCTTAAAACTTGATATATGTCTTTATGTGTGGGGGGAGGGGCAGGGGGGGGGAGGTTGGGGGTTGGAGGGATGTGATAAGGGAGAGAATATAACTCACTATACTGTATCTATTCATCTGTCTTAAATCAGAACTTTAACAAGAAACATTGGTCATATCTCAACTTTTGATAGATACTTATGACTGTAAACAATACCTGCCCTGCCTTGGCAACTCTGTTTCAATTTTCTGTTCCCGTCCTAATCCTAGATCCTTCATTTCAATAGTCTGAAAATGCCTTTAATTCCATGACATCGAACATAGAGCACAGAAGTTTTTGTAAGAGGTGGAAGAGGATTTCAACCTGTGTGTGTGGTAGGGAGGGGGCAGGAGGGGCATGAACTTCAAGGGGCAGGGGGACATGCGATCTTGAAAGCAAAAAGTCACCTCAAAAAGAGCCTGACAAAATGGGTCCACTCTGTGCATTCTGTATCATTTAAAACTCTATTATTAATTTGAATGCTTCTCAACAATTAAAGCAGCAATTTCCAATTACATTTTTTTATTGAGTTGTCAACATATGGTAACTTTTAGTAACATTTTTCTATACAAAATGTAACTTTGTTTTAAGTCATAACAAAAGGGGCCATTTTTGAAGTTTGAATTTTTGTTTTTTTTTATAATGGAGGCACTTTTGAAGAAGGGCATTTTTGATGTCAACCACAAAACTGGGAGAAGGGGGAAGTGGGACAGTGCCCCCTTTCTCTGCCACCCTGAATTTGGTCACTTGGTCTGTGGTGTCATCAAGGCAAACATTATTTTTGAAAAGGCTCTCTCTGTCCATTAATAATTTTACTTTTGTCTCTCCCTGTCATGTGACACATTGGCCAAAACTTTCTATTACGATTGTGAATACACAGCATGTATTCTGAGCTGTGAGGCTTGACCAAAATTTTTTTTTTTGGGTTGGTACAAAGCAATATCATATTCCACTGTGCACAGTCCAATTGCCATGGTAATGTCAATAATGTCACTGATATAAGACATAGGAAACCTTACAAAACTTTAAAAAAGAATAAACAAGAAAGGGGTGAATAAAAAAAAAATAGGGATATTTGAAATAAAGGATGCACACTATCAGGATGTGGGATTTCATACCCTAGTTAATGTAAATTTGACTTTGAACAGGGGAAACATCCCCCCCACCCCTCCTTAAGGCAGCTGTTATTCATAGCCATCACTTTAATAACACTGTGCTGAGTGTTAGCTCAATGCGATGGCCCTCAAAGCAAGTTCAATACAGCGAGCGCAGGTCTGTATGCTGTACTTTGAACTCACTTTCTCTGTATTTGCCGCGCGTTTTTTTTTTACGAAGTTGAATGGGATTACATTCATGCATAGACAACCTACACTTTTTCCCCTTTTCTTTCCATTCTCACTCAGTACAGTAATTAAACAATCATGGAAAAGACATGGAAAAGTCATGGAAAAGTCATTCAAAATTCTCAGGCTGACTGCTTGGTCCAAATTGTTATTCAATCATTCAAAATCATGCCTGCTAAATAACAAATTTGACAAAAGGATCGGTGGTCTATTATTTAAAAAGAACAAAAAAAAACGGGTAATTTTTCTCAATAATCTTGGTAAAGACTTGATCACAGTGTGGTAATACCCATTTATAGTTTTCACAATGAAAAATGGCGGAGCAGGAAGTTCCACAAATCGACTCAATATAACTGCAGTGATTAGAGCTAGAAAACGACCTGAAAATTTTGTGGACAGTGGCATGTAAACAAAAAAGAATAAACCCTAGTCCTTTTCTCTATTTCCTCTCCAGACCGCCACAAAGTCCGATTTAAAGGGAATCGTGAACGGCCTGTGTAATAACGGGATTGCAAATCTCTAATGCAATTAGGTTAGATCATCCAACAATAACAAACACTATAGATAGATGTTGTATTCATTGTGATCTGTAAATTGTGTATTTTGAACTTTGTGTTTATTAAGACTTATGAGGGATTCTCCCCAGCCCGAGAAAACGAAGATAACTATGTCCGTTCGATAAGGAACAGAATTCTCTACGGTGAGTGCTCGGATGAGAGAGGAAAGACAGAAATGAAAAAAAAAAAAAACTACATGTGACATTCACTTCCTTCTCTCTGTTGAAAGTAATTATATAAAAATTTAACATTTAAAAGATTCATGACAAACTGCTCGAAAAAAAAATCGAAAAGAAAAGGGAAAAGGGAGGAAGGCTAGAAGGCTTTGACACAAATCATTATTTCATTTACAATACACTTATAGCTGTGTAACTTTATAAATGTTCAGGTTTCACACCACAAATAATAGTCCAGAAAATGAAATGATCATTTATCTTTTTGATAAATGATGATATGAGAGCCAGATTGTTTCTTTAGGACTTGTGTGTCATTAACAGCTTAAGCACTGATGATAGTTTAATAGAGGTATATATATAGTTGACAAATTTGGGCAAAATTGTATGGAATGGATAATTTATAGTAGCTTCCGATTGTATGGAAAAACCAAGGCAGGATGGACATACATATATATTAGATGTGAAAGCTCGACAAAAATGGTAAACTTGATGCAAATTAGTGACTTAAATTCACATTCAAGTTGTAAATAACACTCAAACAACCAAGCTGTATTAGACAAAAGAAATATAGAAAGAATCTAATCGTGTATATATATGGAAAGGAGTGGCAAGATGAAGAAAGGGGGCAGGGGGTGGGTGGAGGAGGAGGTGGGGGGGGAAATTGTGTATTTGTTTGGGGAAAGGACTGCTTTCAAATTTAACATGAAGCATGTACAGTTTGAATAATTTACAACAGATAGAGTATGCCTTGCAACGTTTCTAATTTTTCGTGTTTTTTTGCTTGTTTAACCTAGCTTAGCAATCCTTGTTTAACCTTACCTTATTTAACCTAACCTAAAAGAGGTCAACCTTTTATAACGACTGTTTTCAATCTTCAAAATTCCAGTCGGTCGGTCGGTCGGCCTTCAGAATATAAATTAATTTGTTTAATATGATTTTTTTTTTAACTTTTATGTCATCTATAACCATTTAAGCAGATATCACTTTCCTTAAAAAAAAATTCATTAACCTGAATGGAAACAGTTCAAGTGACAAAGCCACAAACAATTATTAGACACATGTCCAAAATAACCCGAAAAGATTATCCTCCAACCACTTTCACACCTCCGACCAATCAGGGCATGGCACCGTCTTCTCAGCTAGACGTAACGACATAGTAAGAAGAAAGTGAACTTGAGAGGGATGATTCCGCCTGCTGCCTCTCCTTTGCTAGCCTCATTAAATCTTACGCACTATTAACCTAACATTTTTATCCAACACCAAACGAACCCACCAGACTCTGCAAGAGTTAACATATGCCGTCAACGAGTCGGACAGAAACGCCGACAAGTCGCAACGGAATTTGTTATCAAAAGATTCTGTACCAATTTTTACGGTCCACATGCGGCCGGCAATCATTGTTTATTTATGGCCATCACCCAGGTTTTATCCTATCTCTGTGTTTTTTTACCGTTGCCATATGGAAATTTTATTTCATTTTTCTAGTCACCCTAATTAACAACATTATCTAGATATATGTATATATCCACCTACATGACTCCAGGCTAAAGCAAGTCAAAATCTACCACTTCCTCGAGCACGTGAACGGATGCCATTGACGAGCGCTCTCCGTGGGTAGTTTAGGGGGTGGGAAGCCTCGAGTTTCCGAAGCTTTAAATTAAGTAGCGGTTTAATTTGAAGGTGAAAATGCATGGAGAGGAAAATCTTTTGGGGTTTTTGGGAGATTTGAAAATGCTGACGATAAAAAGCAAAAGACTACAAGTTTTTAAGCAAGTTTTGCCAACAATCCTATAAACTACTCGATGGTTTAATGGTTGTGTTGTGGGGGAGGGTAAAATGGGCATAGCTGTTGTGGGAAGGATAACGTGGGCATAGGTGCTGAGGAGGAGGGTGAAATGGGCATGGGTGCTGTGGAGGAGGGTAAGATGGGCATGGGTGTTCTGGGAAGGGAAGGATGGACATAGATGTTGAATGATTGATTCATGGGCGAGGGGGATGGGGAGGTAGAGAAGGATATTGAGGGGATTATAGCAGGTAGGGCAGCTATTACATTGTAATCACAAAATTTATGATCCTATGGAAATGGAATGGGTTGGGAATGTTAATGTTAATAAAACTGTTCATTTTACATAAGATGCCATTATCAAACCAACTTTTCATTACTTCATGACAGGTTATTCTTCTTTAGACTTATCATATTACCAGGCTGACTCCTGTAATATATTTTGATAAGTGAGTTTGTTAATAGAGGTGGTTAGTAGGTTATTTCTTCTTGTAGTTGGTCATCATATGGTGGGCTGGCCTTTAAGAAGCTCCACTGAGGGGGGGGAGGGGGGATGGGGGGGAAGAGGGTTCCTTTCTATTCACTGTCCCAACTGCCAATGGTCACCATGTATGTATGTCTCCGTGTTATTTTGGCTATGCAATCACAGATAGGGAATAATTTCGTGTTTAAACTTTGTGCTACATAGCAGTTTTTGAAGGGGATTTGTGGTTTTTCTGTCTTGAAAAAAAATTAAACACAACTTTACATCTTAGGACTTGTCAAGCAACTTTGATCATTTCGTACAGCATTGCGCATTGCGATACCCGATAAATTATTCCAGGGCTGCTGTGCGCAAATTTACCACATACACTCAGATAAGCTGACAGAGCATGTTATGATTTTAAAACGTTGTTATAAACATATCTGCCACATTATCAACCACATCTGCAGTCAACTGCCTACAAATTGTCCTTTTGCCAAATTTTTCGCTATATGTAACCCATCTAAGTCCCAAGCTTTTAAAAATCTACTGTATGTTAACTTTTTTTTTCTTCCCACCTCCCTTTTTTTTAATTTATATATATAACATGACTCAAAATGATATTTCTTTGACGGCAACCCAGGTGAAAACCATTATCCAAAAAAAAACAACCTCGGTGACTCAGAACTAGCTTCATCGGCCAGAAAAAAAGCAGATCAACATTTTTCTTTTGTCTCTATCTTTTAGAAGCAAGAAAAAAAAAAAAAAACAACAAAGTCACAAAAACCAGGAGGAAGGAAGCATGGCTTAAAGAACGTGGAGATAAAAAACAGCAAAAAGTCTGACAAAAAACCGGTCGCTTCCTGCTAGATATGGTTCTGCGATCTGTGCGGTAACGAGCAAATTTGGTCTCCCTTTCTAAATAAGCTTAAGATGGCTTTGTAATGAAGGAAATTGAAATCACAGCATTAATCAAGATCGAGGACTAGCTCTTCCTCTGACAGGAATCGGGTCATTTTGAGCAATTTAGGCTGAAAATGGCCGATAGCGAACTGGATGTGATTCAGACAGATTAAACGCCGGGACTTTAGAAATCATTCACAATAGGAATATGTACATGTATATCCATATATAGTTTCTAAGGGGGAGAGAGAGACACAATTAGCCTTGGCCTACTCTCAAAACAGGTCATAAAAGAATTAAACGGGGAAAACAAATTATCGAAACAAGATCCCAGATTGGGGGGTGTTTTCAATTAGCCGTACAGGCTTTGTTGCCTTCGTGAGCAGAACGATCAATTTTGACTGTACATTTCTGTTATTTTAACTGAACGTTTTAATGGAACAACAATTGGCCTAAACACGTTATTATGGTACTGCAGAAAAATAGCTTACTAAAATAATGAATTTTCACAGGCAGAGTTAAGTGTAATTTAATATTCAGGACATACAGACAGATCTATTAAGGAGGTGAAATTTTATGGAACCATTTTTCCAAAAGACTTCAATTTGCCTTTTGAAAATTCACAACTTCCCCCAGTCGGTTTTTTAAATATATATATATATATTTTTTTAAAAAGCCATTTATTGAAATCCTGTTTCTGATGTTGAGGTCATGTAGTCATCATAAAAAGTTCATTCCTGCAGAAAAAATTGTCTATATCAATTATTGATGAATAAACAAATTTCTTAATCAGTTTTCTATTATTTTGCATTTTTTTATTTATTTTTTATTAATTTTTTTTTTTTTTAGATTCTGTAATATTTGTAAATTATTCCCAAAGATGTCAACTTTCAGCATAAATTCAAAACTGTATGCAAATTTTGATGACGCAGGACTCGGCAGGAGGGTTTAAGTCGTTTAAGTTCAGAATATACCCATTCTTGTACACTAACACTTTTAAGGCCCCCATAACTAGTGTACACTCAAGGCACTCCACAAGAGTCTATGAGTGTACTGACAAGAGTACCATTTTTAAAACTTAAGCACTCCTCTAGGTCACATCAAAAGACAACCTTCTTTTAAAATGTATTTAAACGGTCTGAAGTGGAATGGACAGAATATTTAACACAAGTTATATGAAAAAACCTTTAATGACCATTTTTGCCGTCTAGCTTGTTAAATTTAATTTCGATCGACTTTTAAAACAGTATGTATGTACTCGCACTAGATATCCTGGAATGCACACATGTACACAACATGGAGAATGGACATGCATTGTACGGTGGCTCTGTGAAACCATCAGAGTCAAATTATTTCCTAACATATATATGCTACGGAAGCAGATAGTGGTCACCTTTTTGTTCCTTCACAGAAAAATCACAAAATCGTTTTGCTAATTTCAGACATGGACTTTAACGAGGCTAGTGTAACTCTGTAAAAGTGCAAATGGGATGGAAATAACCTTTGGAGAGGATCAGCAACTTATAGATCCCATCAAGTAGTTTCGGCCAATTTGGGAACCTAGTATATGGACACTCGTGCATAACAGGTACTCAAAAATCACACTGAGGGCCGTGTAAAGCATACAGACTGTGTAAGAGTAAGTTGGCCTGACATTTCGATCCTAGCAGGATCTTCTTTTAGCCTTTGAAGAAGATCCTGCTAGGATCCAAACGTCAGGCCAACTTACTTTTACACATTCTCTTGCACAGGCTCTTTAGTGGATAAGCAGTTTGCTAACAGTTTTTATTTTATTTTGATTTTTACTCATACAGACGACGGGAAATCTACTAGTGCTTGTACTCATGCCGTTGTACTAAGTCTTGGTACTGAACTACCTGGAAGCTTCGTTTTGAAATTTATGGCAATCTGGTGATAATTTTTTTCTGAATCTTTACGCGAAAGATGAGATATGTATCGCAACAGGGGAGTTCTTGTGTTGTATATATAACTAAGGAATTAACTCACCTGATCATCTATAGATTCATACTCTGGTCACTTTTAATTAATTAACTACAGCTCTATTTTTATTAAACGGTCATATCTCCAAAAATTAAAAAGTGGTATAAGTACAACCTGCAATGGATTTTGAGAGTAGGCTCAGTTTTTTCTGAACAGTCTAACCAACATATCCAAATTCAGTTTTGTTTTGCATAAAAGTCATCTTTTAAGAACAGTGGAATATTTATACACAGAGAGGAATATCTCTATATTAGATTGCAAGATATCCATTACATATAAATATGACAATTTTGTAGGGTGAAATTGAGACAAAAGTCATAACCCAAATACCACTTAACCTATGATAGTAATTCAAGGAACTGGATTACTATTACAAAACACCTATAAGTACTACCTTTGCCAAATATCCACATTTTGTGGGTTTTCTGTTAACTTTGCAAAGCACTATTAATACAAAAGGTTGCCTTTTAATAGTCGACAGAAAATTAACTAAAAAATGGACAAAAAGTGACACAGAATTTTTTTTTTTACTTGATGAGTCAGGTATAAACACTGTGTTCGTTGACCCGAAAAAAAAGGAAAAAATTGGTGAATGTTCTTAAAGAAGACAAAACAATTCAACACCTCCACAGCCTTTTTCAAACAGAAAGTATAACTGAAAACCTTGCAAAATGGTGTTTTGATACAATTTTTATGGCTTTTTGTTAAAAAGCAATCAATCTATCAAGATTTTCAGATGACAGTGAACAATTTTTTTTGGGCTTAACTTTTGTGCTGAAATATTCAATAGCCAAGGGTAGTAGACTATTGGAAGCATTTACAAAACGTTGAACAATTTCGGCTTAAAAGTTCGCAAAGTGTCATTTCCTGCTGATATTGAAAAAGAACTCTGACATTTCCAAGTTGGAATGGAGATGCGGGGGAAGGAGGGGCAAAGAGACAACCACAGTTTGTTCACTTTGTTGGGAAGCTGGTTCAGCTGGAAGCAGGTTAAGACAGATAGATAAGAGGGAAGGGGTAGAGGGAAGGGGTAGAGGGAAGGGTCAAATGAAGGGAAGAGGGTTATCAATGGCATTAGAGAGAGGGGGAGGGGAGGGGTCTAAAACAAAAAATCAAGGCTTTTTGAAAGAACATAAAACAAGAAAACATAAGCATATAAAATGCAGATTAATTGATGCAGAGGATAGGGAATCATCCCGGTAAATCTCAAACTTACCGAATGCGAAGTTGTCCAATCTTACATCGTCCCTCTCTCCTCTGTGTTCGTCTTCGTACCCGTACATCCCGAGGAACTCCTTCATGGTGTTTGCGGCATACTCTCTGACGGCTGCCGTGTCGTACATTGCTTTGTCCTTGTTGTTGTTGTTCAGAGATACCACGGCCCCCAATCCATTCACCCTTTCCCGGGGGATCTCGGTGCCCTCGGTGGGGCTGTCACGTTCCTTCTGCTGATGGCGGGGAGCGGCCTTTGGCATGCTGAGGTCCTCTGGCTCAGATGGGTACGGTTCCTCACGCTTGGCCATCGCATCACCGTGGACTTCTGTATCGTTGCCCGTTTCCTCCTCCTCCCCCTCCTCCTGCTCCTTATCTTCGCCTTCATCGATCAGTAGATCGGATTCCTCGTGCCCGTTACTCCTTTCGGCAAAGTTTGCGATCGCCAACGGGTCGTAAGAGTCTCTCGCATACCTTTTGTTGGGTTTACGTGAACCGCCAGTGCCCTTGTGAGCTTTCCTGTGGTGCACCGTGTGTACGGATAGGTCCTGGGGGATCTCTTCCATCGGTGACGACCGGTCGCCGTAACCGTTGGACCTGTGCATAGTAGGAGAGTTTATGTGATCTCCCCGAGTAGAAAAGTCAGATATGGAAGCTTTGCAACTGTTCTCTTCAAGTTTATTATCCGCAGAGAGAAAATCAACGTTTTCCGACAGAGCCAACGGACCTCTCTGCTCCGTCTCAAAGCCGGTCGGGTCCACGCGGGACACTTTCTTCTTGGATTTGCGGCGGCTGGCCCCAGTCAGGGTCCTGGTAGGGGTGGGGTTATTATTGCATTGTGTGGGTGTACTGGCCCTGGACGAGGGTAGGCTATCCGTCCCTCCGTCCTCGACTCCGTTAACCTCTGTCCCGACCAGACTGTTCTGAAACCTCTCCCCCTTCTCATCTCCATTCACGGTGACGTCCGTCTCCTCAGAATCTACTTTTCTCGCATTTTCGGAAAGACTTTCTGCGGGATCTTGTTGCTCTTCCAGCTGTCCAGGGTCCTGTTCGACCTGGGCTCCATCTGAGTCGCCGGGCTGGGCCAAGCTCTTCTTCAACTTGGCGCAGATGGCATCCAGTTTGACTTTAGTCTTTGACATCTTGCTCATTCAGCTGCATTGGTTTCTATCTGTTTTCTGATTCCCTGGTTCGCATCACGTCTCGGAACCTGTGACGAAAGAAGAAAGCTATGTATTAGAGAAGTGTATCAAACTATCAATTCAGTAATTGAGTAATAAATACTTGTGTTTTAGCTCGGAATATCAAATAAAGCTTGGGGGAGAACATTTAACAATGATGGTAGAGCTGCTCGTCATAAAGCTCTTATGGCAGCCAATTCGTCAGTCCTCTGCGGCAAAAAATTCTTTGGGGGGGGGGGTGGAAGGGTGGAGAGGGAGGCTAAAATGGGAAAAATACATTGCTTAAAAAAATCAAAATTACCAAGTCACCTCCGTTATGATGTATGCATGAACAGCATTGTTTAAGTTGCAAAGTCATATTAACAATTAATACTCATTAATAGATTTCACCTGGGAACGAACAAACATTTTTCAAACTTCAAAAGTACAAGACCAGCTTTTAAGGTATTACACGTGGGGGGAGGGAACAAAAAAAGTAAAACAATAACAAGTAGCTATAACGAGGAATAGAGAGCCACCCTTGAAGGCTGCGATTTACTTCTGGTTTCATTTAATTATTTGGGACGATTCTGTGAGAACCTCAAAACCACATTTTCCACAAAGCAATTATTTTGTTACCTGAAACAAAACAAAAACTCTCCTCAATTAATACTGATTAATGAAACACTGAACAAAATAGAATTTAAAACAAGGAAGAAATATAAAACTCAATGTGCATCTGTAAGCATTATTGAGTGTTTGGAGGGGGATTCAGTCATTTCAGTAACAGATTGCTTTCTATTGTCTTTCAATTCACATTGGGTTAAAGGTCAACATGGGGCTATTCATCCGACAGTTGATCTCGAGTACAAAATTCAACTCCCTCAAAATTTCATAAAGGAAACTTTGAAATCATTATGATTACTCTGTGCTCTCAAAATCCTAAGCACTTTTAAGTAGCATAAGAGACAACATTTACAAAAAGAATTAAAAAAAATAAAATAGAAAAAATTCAGGGTATAGACATGTGAAGGGTCAATTGAAAATGCTTGTAATTTAGTGGTGGGAGGAGTGGAAGGACATGGAGGCGAGGTGGGGTGGGGGGGGTGTCAACTTTAGTGGCAGGGAATTGAAAGAAAGAAAAGAAACAGCATTAGAGACAAACTTGTAAAAAGGCAAAAAAAATACTTATTTAGAGGTAGGTGGGGTGCATGGGGTTGTTACAATCTGTCAGGGACAATCTTTAGTCCATATTTTGCTATGTTCAAACTCTTTATGGCCCTTAAATTTGTTAAGTTTTCCCGAGTAAACTTGAAAAGAAAATTCTGATGCAAAAAAATTAATACAAAACACTTAGAGAGGAGCTTCTCATTGTAACAGACATGTCAGTGACGTCGATGACAGAAGAAAAAAAACAATTAAAAGTACAAAACATATACAGTGGAGTTTTAAGTGTTCCAATCATAGCTGTTTATTTGTTGCACAGAAACCTAAATTGGCTGGATGCCACATTATAGCAGTGCTTACTGTTACACAAAGCTACTGTTATAACAACACTAAACATAGTAAGGCTTATGTGCAAATGGGAGGTGGGATGGTATGAATTGGTGGGGGGGGGAGGAAAGGGAGGGGGAGGCAACCTTTATCACCAGGCGGTGGGAGATGGTTCAGTCGAAG
>JAIPMN010024842.1:0-21120 GCA_020650975.1 Apostichopus californicus
AGTGAGAGGGAAAAATGGAAACGTCAAAATAGAGTTGTCGGTGTAAGGGGTAGGGTGAGGCGCACGCCCCTTTTCGAAATCATCGATCCGTCACTGATCCGTCACTGGCTATCATGTGTATATAATAGTGATCATCCCTGTAATTATGTCACTGTTCCTCTTTCTCTTCCCGGTTTCTTGCCGTTTTTTTCTACTCACTCCTTTTCTCCTTTTACTCCCTTTCTTCTTTCTCTTTTCCCTTCCTTCCTCCCCTTCTTTCCCTTTTTTTTCCCTTTTTTTTCCCTTTTTTCTTCTCTCTTTTTTCTCTCTTCTTTTCTTGCCCGGGGGGCGCGCCCCCAACAACCCCCTCCCCTGGATACGCGC
Source organism: Apostichopus californicus (assembly GCA_020650975.1). Taxonomy (NCBI): domain Eukaryota; kingdom Metazoa; phylum Echinodermata; class Holothuroidea; order Aspidochirotida; family Stichopodidae; genus Apostichopus; species Apostichopus californicus. Next base: position 364 of record JAIPMN010024842.1, read on the forward strand.
CTGCAATATGTCATCTATGGAGGGCAGTTGACAACGAAGCTCGTCAAATCTACAAGATCAACATAAATAAAAATATATGTCAACATTCAATTGTCTGAGAGTTCGTGTTAATTGCTGATAATTTATATATAACTTATAATATAATTTATACATAATAACCACATGTCAGCCTGCGTTTGTTCAGTAAATGGAATATTGTTCTATCACGGGTCGCTTGCCTCTTGAATTGGAAACAAGCTGATGTGTGTATATTGCTTATAATATAAAGCTAAGATTAACTTCAAAAGTCAGCTAATACAAACAATAACAATTTTAATGATCTTATAACGGATCTTAATCTGTTCATCCTGAGTAACTGTTCATATTCTTTGGCAATTATTCTTAAAAGTATTTACCGGATAGCACGAATAATGGTGTTATATTTTATAATTATATTTAGAGATGAACTACTAGATAAAGGAAGCTAATTTATGCATGATAACAATAATTTCTGATGGTCTTAACTATCGAGCATAATCCGATGATGAAAATCGTATTGAATTCACGGCTGCTTGTTTACGTCTGGATCGTCTCCGAATTTCGTAATAACCTCAACATTTTATAATAAGAACTTGAAACTATCGAAATTGACAGAAGAAATAACTGTAACTGGTCAATCAACGTAAAGAGTATATATTGAGTGGTTTTCCTATACATATTCGACTAAGCTGATTCTGCAATATTGCATGTATGGATAGAGCATCCAATACCATTTGTCCTCGACAATGGTATGTTTTCCCCATTGACAATGGTATGTTTTCCACATTGACAATGGTATGTTTTCCCTATTGATAATGGGATGTTTCCCCATTGCGTTTTGGATTGCATCTGAGGAACTCACCTTATGATCTGTACATCCATTCACTTACATTGATGAGCCTCGACATGCGGGACTATTAAGGAGCTCTATATTAAACTTAAACTAAAAGTTTGTTTTTTCTACTTCTGTTACACAGTCCTCTGATGATGATGAGGATGATGGTGGTGGCGGTGATGATGGTGGTGGCGGTGATGATGATGATGATGATGGTGATAGTGGTGATGATGATGGTGGTGGTGGTGGTGGTGGTGGTGATGATGATGAGCAAGACGAACATACCCTTGACGTAACCACTAGTCATTACAACCAACCGACAGAAAGCAGACCTACACCAGATGTGAGTCATTAGATGTGTATTATCAGAGAAACTATGAGAGTCCGCAAGGGGTAGTGGATATTTGGGAGTATTTCCCCTTCCATTGGAATATGACATTAGTCAAAATATGAGCAATAATTAGCCAGCATTTTAGTCCTAATATGTTATAGTCCGATAAACTATGAGAGTCAGTAAGGGGTGGGGAATTGAGGGGGTATTTTCCCTCTCCTTGCAACTAGGCAGTAGTTAAAATATGAGCAATAATTAGGCAGAAGTTTAGTCTTAATATGTTATAGTTTGAGAAACTATGAGAGTCCGTAAGGGGTGGGGGAATTGAAGGGGTATTTCCCCTCCCCTTGGAATATGACATTAGTCAAAATATGAGCAATAATTAGTCAGCATTTTAGTCCTAATATGTTATAGTCCGATAAACTATGAGAGTCAGTAAGGGGTGGGGAATTGAGGGGGGATTTTCCCTCTCCTTGCAACTAGGCAGTAGTCAAAATATGAGCAATAATTAGGCAGACGTTTAGTCTTAATATGTTATAGTTTGAGAAACTATGAGAGTCCGTAAAGGGTGGGGGAATTGAGGGGGTATTTCCCCTCCCCTTGAAATATGACAGTAGTCAAAATATGAGCAATAACTAGTCAGCATTTTAGTCTTAATATGTTATAGTCCACAAAAAAACAAAAAAAAAAACATGCAGCAACACTTTGGAGGCTCAGCTAACCTATTTATGAAATTTGTTTTGGGCCTTTGGCATATTTCTGAGCAGTGTATCCATTTGTTTGTTTTTGTTCCTTGCATTATGCTACAAATTAGCAGACATAGTTTGAGTTGTACACATTTGTTTTGAGATAAAAAAAAAGACATAAAGGTAAATGACATTTTACCACTTTTTTAAATGAACAATAAATATTGTTTGAAATAAATTTGAAAAGTCAAAGGGCTATAGTTGTGGTCTTGAGTACTTAAAATTCAGAGCTGCGTTTGCAGTATCTTCGAACCAGAATGCAAAATTATATTGAGGTTTCATGGAGATTTCATCGTAACAGACAACCGACCTCCAATGTAACCACTAGTCATTACAACCAACCGGCCTAAAACAGGCCTACACCAGATGTGATTAATGAGATCTGTAGTATGAACAGAGATCAAATGTGATCACTAGAGATCAAAAGAGAGATCAAATATGATTAAATATAGTATTAAAGGAGTAAAAAAGATCTTGAACTCTGTCCTAAAATATTGAGTTGGTTTCAACAAGTTGTTTTTATTACGTAATTTTATAACATATTGAACTGTCTCAGACTGCCCAGTTTTATTAATCTCTGATATAGCTGAGACTCTTAAATCCGTCTATCTGTAGTGAATTTAGTTTGCTCACTAGTAACAACAGAGATCAAGATGGGATCAATAATTTCCATCAATACGATGAATTATTCTAAATAATTCATAGCACTAAATCATTTGTCATATTAAGGAAGTCATTCTTGTTACTACCGCTGTTACTGTAAATAGAGGGCGTCTGACGAGACTTACCAAGAGCTCTGTTTATACACAAAGCGATAAATTCATCTTGATATGAATTGCTACCTGATTCTCTGGCGGATTTGTGTTATTAGTAATAGCTAATTGTTCTCTTCTTTTAAGGCAGTCTTAAATTACTTACCCTATAATTGATACTCATTACGTATTAAGATATGATTGTTTTTTTTTTTATATTTTGTGCAGGATGCAGTACAGAAGCGGACAAGGTCTAGGAAGAAATGCACAGTCTCGTGAGGTTAGTAAGGAATATCACAGCTGAATGAGACTCACTGTAATAATCAAGTGGGTTTTTTTTTGGATGAGATTTTCTGTAACAAAACACATACTAATAAGTAATTGAAAATTCATATCCCTACTTCCTAACCGGTAACAAATTTATTCCTCAACTGAAACCAAAACGTAACAAAATGAATTTTGTGAGGAGAGATCAAATTTGGCACCTCAAAGTTGGTTAATAAGAAGGAGCGGGTGTGGGGATATTTCCTCATAAAGTAATTTAGACTGAGTTGGTAAACTGATAAACATCTTCTATAAGGAGTGCTGACAAACATATCACTCAAGACAGCTATCTCTGCATCTCACGGATAAGGTCTGAATAGGAATATGGAAAGAAAAAGAGAAATATCTCTCCGGGATAAAATTTGTTTAAAACCCTAATTGGTTGGTTGGTTATAAATAATATGAAAGCAGGTGACTCATATCAGTCTGTCTAGCAGGTGATGCCTGTTATTCTGTATAGCAGGGATCTCTGCCAGTATATGTAGCAGGTGATGCATTTTATTCTGTGTAGCAGGGATCTCTGTCAGTATGTGTAGCAGGTGACGCCTGTTATTCTGTGTAGAAGTGATCTCTGTCAGTCTGTGTAGCAGATGATTCCTGTTATTCTGTGTAGCAGGAATCTCTGTCAGTATGTGTAGCAGGTGATGCCTGTTATTATGTGTAGCAGGGATCTCTGTCAGTATGTGTAGCAGGTGATGCCTGTTATTTTGATTAGCAGGGATCCCTTCTAGGGTTGTGTAGCAGGTGATGCCTGGTATTATGTGTAGCAGGGATCTCTGTCAGTATGTGTAGCAGGTGATTCCTGTTATTCTGTGTAGCAGGGATCTCTGTCAGTATGTGTAGCAGGTGATGCCTGTTATTCTGTGTAGCAGGGATCTCTGTCAGTATGTGTAGCAGGTGATGCTTGTTATTTTGTGTAGCAGGGATCTCTGTCAGGGTTGGGTAGCAGGTGATGCCTGTTAATATGTGTATCAGGAATCTCTGTCAGTATGTGTAGCAGGTGATGCCAGTTATTCTGTGTAGCAGGGATCTCTGTCAGTATGTGTAGCAGGTGATTCCTGTTATTTTGTGTAGCAGGGATCTCTGTCAGTATGTGTAGCAGGTGATTCCTGTTATTCTGTGTAGCAGGGATCTCTGTCAGTATGTGTAGCAGGTGATTCCTGTTATTCTGTGTAGCAGGGATCTCTGTCAGTATGTGTAGCAGGTGATGCCTGTTATTATGTGTAGCAGGGATCTCTGTCAGTATGTGTAGCAGGTGATGCCTGTTATTTTGTATAGCAGGGATCTCTGTCAGGGTTGTGTAGCAGGTGATGCCTGTTAATATGTGTAGCAGGAATCTCTGTCAGTATGTGTAGCAGGTGATGCCAGTTATTCTGTGTAGCAGGGATCTCTGTCAGTATGTGTAGCAGGTGATTCCTGTTATTTTGTATAGCAGAGATCTCTGTCAGGGTTGTGTAGCAGGTGATGCCTGTTATTATGTGTAGCAGGGATCTCTGTCAGTATGTGTAACAGGTGATGCCTGTTATTCTGTGTAGCAGGGATCTCTGTCAGTATGTGTAGCAGGTGATGCCTGTTATTATGTGTAGCAGGGATCTCTGTCAGTATGTGTAGCAGGTGATGCCTGTTATTATGTGTAGCAGGGATCTCTGTCAGTATGTGTAGCAGGGGATGCCTGTTATTCTGTGTAGCAGGGATCTCTGCCAGTATGTGTAGCAGGTGATGCCTGTTATTGTGTATAGCAGGGATCTCTGTCAGGGTTGTGTAGCAGGTGATGCCTGTTATTCTGTGTAGCAGGGATCTCTGTCAGTATGTGTAACAGGTGATGCTAGTTATTCTGTGTAACAGGGATCTCTGTTAGTATGTGTAGCAGGTGATGCCTGTTATTCTGTGTAGCAGGGATCATTGTCAGTATGTGTAGCAGGTGAAGCCAGTTATTCTGTGTAGCAGGGATCTCTGTCAGTATGTGTAGCAGGTGATGCCTGTTATTTTGTATAGCAGGGATCTCTGTCAGGGTTGTGTAGCAGGTGATGCCTGTTATTTTGTGTAGCAGGCAGTACGCGTAGCCGGTGACATATGTTGTTTAATGTCATTCCTGCATGAACTGCAACGTTCGTCGAGGTGACAACACTTTTAAAACTGTAACATTTTGTTATCTTTCTATGTTACATATTTGAACTAGAGTTATCGCCACGAGGACCAGCAGATGTCTAACGAGTACTCTTCCAGAGACAGAGAGGTGGAGTGGTGGAGAGCGAGACAGCTGGGTGGAGAGAGAGGACGGGTTGGAGAGAGCTGGACAGAGAGAGAGTAGGGGCAGGGGGGTTGATCATATATTTTGCGAGCAGTTATTAATTATCAACGTTTCTCGTCTTTTAGCTTCAAATAAAATTAAAATAATGTTGAGAGGACTTAGCCTTTCCAATTTTGCTGAACTCATTATTTTCTATAGACACGTGATATATTGAACGGATTCACTGCTGTTTGATAACATAGAGAATACGTAATCAAGTTCTTTATCATACAGATTAAATTTTATTTGCGTAATATCATAGTGAATTTAGTTAACGATCAGGTTATTAATTTGCAATGATTAACTAAAGCTTAATAATATATCGAATGTGTAATTCCTTGTTACATTAAACGGATCAACTACTGACATTTAATATAGTGAATGTATAATCCCTTGTTACATTGAACGGGTTAACTGATGATATTGTTTGCTGCATTTTCTCAGAATATACTCCTCAGTAAGAGTTCAACTGATGTTACGTTAGGGTAATACCATACTGATGTTACGTAATAGTAATACCATACTGATGTTACGTAATGGTAATACCATACTGATGTTACGTAATGGTAATACCATACTGATGTTACATAATGATAATACCATACTGATGTTACGTAATGGTATACCATACTGATGTTAGGTAATGGTAACACCATACTGATGTTAGGTAATGGTAATAACCATACTGATGTTACGTCATGGTAATAACCATACTGATGTTACGTCATGGTAATACCACACTGATTTTATGTAATGGTAATACCATACTGATGTTACGTAATGGTAATACCATACTGATGTAACGTAATGGTAATACCATACTGATGTTACGTGAAATTACTACCATACTGATTTTACGTAATGGTAATACCATTTTGATGTTACGTAATGGTGATACCATATTGATGTTACGTAAGGGTAACACCATTCTGATGTTACGTAATGGTAATACTGTACTGATTTAAACGTAATGATAGTACCATGCTGATGTTACGTCATGGTAATACCATACTGATGTTACGTAATGGTATACCATACTGATGTTACGTAATGGTAACACCATACTGATGTTAGGTAATGGTAATAACCATACCGATGTTGCGTAATGGTAATACCATACTGATGGTACGTAATGGTAATACCATACTGATGTTACGTGAAATTAATACCATACTGATTTTACTTAATGGTAATACCATATTGATGTTACGTAATGGTAACATTAAACACTTCCTTCTGAAATCAGAGGCAATGAGTGTTATTCTTGTCTCAGTTCTTTAATGTTTTTTACGATGAATGTATAGCCAAGCGTTAAACCACCCCTTACGCTACCACCAGATAATAGAAATGCCAAGTTTACCTAAGATTCAGGAAATTACAAGTTGACCCAAAATACACCAATTTGTGGTCAAATAAAATGAATTTGACATTATTCTTTATTTTTTTATTATGTATGAGTATTATTCAATTATTCATTCTGATTTCTTTACATATTCAACATCTATAATAGGTTCATATTTTGTGTTGTTTTTGTAAGTTTGTTACACTATCTCGAGATGCTTTACTTTTCGTATATGTCGTTCATTTTCGACTTTTTGTGAAAATACCTAATGTGATATAAATAGGAAAATTGTGGGAGGAACCAAAAATTATATGAAAGGGGATAAACATTAATACAGTAGGCATAAGTACAGACAGTTACCTTCATCATTTGGAAGCAGAACAAATCAAGAAACAAAGCAGAGAAAATATGAGACGGCAGAGAGCTTGACCTCCACCCAAGACCTGGGATTACCCTCCCCGGGAAAATCCAGCTAATTAAGAGACCACCTGGTACCTGTACCCTGCGGAATGGTTTAGCTCGCAAGCACTCTGTCCACCTGATTCCTAATCTAAAAGGCTCCTTACCTAATAAAGTCAGGCTTGGCAAGGGGAACTTTGGTTTTTAATATCCTAATCGATGGGTCCCACCTAACTAACTAACTAAAAGTTAGCAAACCCATTTGTGATATGTTTATCTAACATTTTCAGCGTCCAAGACGGATCAGAATAATCAATTTGAAATTCGTGAACCTTGGGGTGGGAGGGGAGGGTGGGGATGGGGATTGAAGTGTCTTCAGATCAATGTGATATCAATTGTATATATCTTTGACAGAGAATAAACCAAATGTGACGATGATTGTATAATCTACCAATGTAACTTCTCAGTGAAATGTTTGAACCTACTATGTTTACTTTTGTCTTTCGACAATTACAATGAAACTTATATGTTTTTTTGTATTAACTTCGAAACCATTTAAAAATATATATATTTTTTTACTCTTTCCGTTTTTTCATAAAGTGATCTTATTGGAAATATATTTTATGTCTTGAAGACACTATGTTCTCTATCATAGGTCAGCAATTGCATATTAATATATGTGTAATCTGTTATATCGAAGTTATCTTACAGGAGAAACAAAAATTGAGGACGTTTTGGTGTATATCGAACTTGAAGACTTTTCCAGTTAAAATGACGTCATTTATTTAGGTTTTCTTTTCTTATTTAGCTTAAATATTTCCTGTAGTACTTTTTTGTAACAAGTAATGACATGTTATGCATCGTTTACATTCACTTACAGCTACTACTTTTATATTTGTTTTTTCGCTTTTTTTTTGGGGGGGGGGGCTTTTGCCTTTGTTCATTGTTTATGGTTAATTCTGTAATCTATGGAATTTAAAGCCAACTGTAAACATAATATGTGGTATGGTTTACGATAACGTGTATGTTGCGTAATAAAATGATAATTACATAACATTACTATGTGCTTAATCAGTTAAGTTAAAGATAATGATCGGCTATCTATATTATACTATCATTTATCTTATTAATACGTGAGCTAGACGTTTATTTCCATGTATACTCTTAGTTATGTATCTTCCCTTAAATTCCATTACAGCCGATAAAAGACAATACAGTGACTTGTCTGTGACGTCATTCAATAATAATTCGAACAAGATAATGACAATCTGAACATTTTGTGTACTGAAGCTTGATCTCAATGATCGTACTTCTATATATGGTAGGTCTTGTAGTTTACTCATGGATGAGATCAATAGTTGTTAAACACTCCAATGGAAACATTTGATCATAGGTTTTAGAATTGCAAATTATTTCAGAATATTTTGCACGTTGTAAGAATATCATGAAAATATCGTTATTTTGTAAATACCACGTCATAGCAGTTTCTCATGTTTGACTTTAATTGTCAAATCTTTAAGACACTTGCAAGCAAACAAACAGGTCCTATCATTTTATCACCTTATTGTGCACATATTATTGTAACCATTTCTGGGGTAATCTTCCACTAGCAAATTGCTAAAAAAAGATAATTTCAAATTAACTCTTAATCTCCGTTCATTAATAATTGTTTTCTTTGTATCTATTATATCCGATATAACACATTGTTTATAAATGTTTCCTTCAATTTCGATCATTCTATTGTTATTTCTTCGTTCCCTTTTCTTTTTTGTCCCTTTTCTTTTTTGTTCCTTTTTTTTTCCTTTCTTATATAGTTTTTACCATTCTTGTGATTAAACAAAGGTTATTAGAGATCTGTTTGTATAATGAAAAAAGGTAATTTGATTTGATCATTTTTTTTTATTAATTTGTGTGTGTTATGTATCATATCGTGGTTTGAAATGTACAAACGACATGTAGACCTACTGTGTCAGTACAGCACGACATCAGCATAAATAGTATAAATTTATTTGTCGAGTTTCAGACTTTCAGGAAGTTGTCGAGTTGTTGCTTTGCAATAACCTTGACAGTACGTCAAACATATATGACTTTGTCGAGTTGATAAGTCACGCTGACCTGTAAATTCTTGGAACAAAGAATGACAAATTGTCGTGTTGTTTTGTTTATTGTGACAATACTTCTAAACGTAATATTTTTCGCGATGTCAACTAAAACGATAACATTACATCTTGACAAAAATGGATACATTGTCGAGTTGCTGCGTTACCCCGTGGAGCTAGGTAACACATGACTTGAAAATATGTCAAAATAATGACATTTGTTGACATGTCAAGTAACAAAACAATTACAAAAATATTGAAAGATCAAGATGCCGTGCTGTATCTTAACTTTCACAGGACTTCAAAACTACGTTAATTTAAGACTTACACTAACATGACACATTAACAATAAATATCAATTTGTTTGAATGTCGTGTTATATACTAAAGCAGCAAGTCTAAAAAATTAAAATAAAACTTTAAATTAAAGATTCTGTGATCCGTTTCCTTTCTTCGTCTGCTTTCTATATTCTACTGCAGTGTTGATGTTAGCAGAGGTACTAACTTGAAGATATAATCTAACTACTTTTAATGTCTACCAAAATCTTTTCCCAAACTTGGAGTTATCCTATATGTTTCTGTTGTCGAATTGTAAAGTCTATACACAAATTTCAATGTATTTGTAGCCAAGTGTCTTCAATCTGGTTACATGGAGCAGGCTCCTGCAATTCTTCCCTAAGTTTTATCTTTGGTATTTGTTTCATGAATCTTGATCCCTGATGGAGGATGCTTAACATTTGTACTGTGTGGCCTATATACATACTTGAATTAGTTGTCCGGACTGTTTGGCGTTCCATGTACATGAATATGTGATGTAACAATTGAGATGTTTGTGCTCGTCTTCAACGTCATTTTCCCTCAACCTGTAACCAGATGAATTTGTATATTTGTTATCTGAATTTGAATGTTAATTACGAAAAGTACGAAATGAAAATATTTTAAATAAAACTGAATCTAGCGACATGTAGTTTTGACAGCTATCTTTGAAGAAACGGTAAACAAATTGAGAAAAAAATATTCGTCCTACTCTAGGGCCGTATCAAACGATGCCTAAAAACGTTTAAATTGATAACTAGCATAGTTGAGATCAGGGCCAACTTTGAGAGACATTTAACCACTGATAAATAGCATTTTGCTAGACGGATCTTCCCTCTTCTGGTCACCCCTACATTCTGTTTTTAACATATCATGGATTTTAGCTGGCTTTTTACAAACAAAGATCAACTTTATTTTAATGCAGTAAATGATCTTTCAGAAGTGGTCTTGTGTATAGAATAACATGTTTACCAATTCACCTGACCTCATATGACCTTCGACAGAAATATCGAGCAACTGGCCATGCAATGTAATTTCAAAAATAGCTTGATGTCACGCAAATACAGAAAATTAAGTGTATGATCTGGTATAGTTTCTCCTTTGACTGAGTTAATTTCTTATTTCATCCTTCATGGTGTGATTTTGTGGTCAGCAGTACAAGATATATATCTTTCTCGTTAACAGCGCAGTTTATCGTAAAGCTGACAGATTGTGGCAATTCATCCTAAGCAAGCGATATTATCAGATTGATATAAAGTTCAAATGGTGGGGTAATGATTGTTCCTTGTTTTACGTGTTAAATAATCAAAAAAGTACTAAACAAATCAAACAGAACACACATCGAAGTTTAAAATACGAAAGGGAAGTCGGGTGGGGGTGGCTGGAAATCTGGACACACTAGCATATATGACGTCATGATCAATTGTTGGGGCGTAAGATATGCATCACCACATATATCATGGCAGGACTGGACTAGAGGGGGAGGGGTTGAGTTTGGCGTCACGGTGGATAAATTACATTATTTAGGTTGTACTGGTGGTTCAATATCTTACAATGATCATTGCCTTGCCAAAGTCAAATATAAATGAAGCAATTTTGACTTCTATTTTGCCGGAAGTCATTGTTTTCCAAGATCATTATATTACAAAAACGACAGTCGATCCACTTAAAGAGTGAGGCAAGAACGGGATGTGTGGAAGACTAATGCAACCGGAACGATGGTAAAACTGGATAATGTTTATTTAGTGTCCGGATGAAAATAATTTAAAGACACTTTAAGTAGCATTTGTGTGTGTAAATGTGTAACTTCATTCGTCCCGACCAAGCCATGTAATGTTAACTCCTATGATAATATAATCAATATATCTAAACATGTGACTGATAAGAAATAAACTGTTTGGACCAATAATACACGATAAAATTCACTTGACATGTGTTATTTAACACACATATTCAGTGTAAAAGTAAGTTGGCCTGACGTTTCGATCCTAGCTGGATCTTCTTCAGAGGCTAAATGACAAGTACAGTAACAGAAGGGACAAAAACACGCACAGGAAGCAGACAGGTTAATGAGCACAATGAACACAATGAGATAGATGCAAGGGGATTATAAGTAGACAATGAATGGTGAGAAGAAAGCAACAGGGAAAGAGGAAAGGTAGGAGATAAACAGTGGAGGGACAAAGAGAGGATTAAAGGAACAGGGTAAGGAATAAACTGGAGAGGGACAAAGACAGAAAGGTGTGGAGAAAAAGGGAGGGGAAGAGAGCTGTGGGAGGAGGGAACAAGGGGAGAAGGAGTGGGGGACAGAAGAAAAGTTAGTCATGTCCTTCCTGAATGTTCAGCCCATGAGGTTGAATGGTGCGAAGGCGTTGCATCCAGAGCCTCTCTCTGCGGATTCTTACGAGGTCAGGGCGGCTACCTAAGGATTCAATCCCCTGTAGGGACATGTCGTTAATGGTATGGTTGGGAAGGTTAAAATGTGCTCCAACTGGGGTCTCAGTCTCAGGCAACGCCTTCGCACCATTCAACCTCATTGGCTGAACATTCAGGAAGGACATGACTAACTTTTCTTCTGTCCCCCACTCCTTCTTAAACTTTCAGAGTATTCAAAACAACGACATAACAACATTAATGTTGCGCTTAAAGTCATCCTTTAGCTATCGATCATTTTAATATGATGTGATAGGTAAGCAAATGAACATATTTATTATTATGTGATATGTAAGTTACTGATCATTTTATAATGTTTTGATACGTAAATAATCGATCATATTAAATATCGATCATCGTTATATTATGTGATAGGTAAGTTATCGATCATTTTAATAGTGTGTGATAGGTAAGCTATCGATCATTTTAATATTATGTGATATGTAAGCTATCGATCATTTTAATATGATGTGATATGTAAGCTATCGATCATTTTAATATTACGTGATAGGTAAGTTATCGATTATTTTAATATTATGTGATATGTAAGCTATCGATCATTTTAATATTACGTGATAGGTAGGCTATCGATTATATTTACTATTATATGATAGGTAAGCTATCGACGAGCAAGTCACTTTAGGTCACTTACGCATGAAATTTTGATTTTGGAGGTACCGAATCTTGAATTATTGTTAAGATACAAGACTCGTATATTTGAATAAGTTTTAATTTTTTAATTTTGTCTTCAATAATTGCTTCATTTGCAGTCTCTTTTTATAATGTTTATAAGCAGAACGTTAAACAGTTATTGTTTTATCATAACATAATTTTGGCGTAGTAAAGCTGATAATTTATTTATATATCAAGTAATTCTTGAATGAAAAGATCGTCTCTGTATAGTATATACTTCTCATTCTGTTCTTTCATTGTTATTTTATGGCGCCTTATAAATGGTTCTACTGGTTTCATTTTATTTCAGATCTTCTTTATTTCTTTAAATTCCGATGTTTTTCTTCGATTTATAACAATTTTAAGACCAACTAATACTTGCTCTAATTATTGTTATCTTTAGTCATTAATTGTTGGATTGCATCCTACTTCAACCATTTATTAATTTTAGTTTCTTTCAAGACTTATTTGCTTTCTTTCGTTCCTCCTATCTCTATTATGAATTAATCTTTAATATTACTCACGCGTAATACAGTGAATATTAGAAGAATATTGTGAAATGTTATCATAATAACACCGTTATACCATTGATTGTGTTATTCAAAATTATACTGAAACGTTGTCTTAGACATAAATTAATAACAATGACATGTTTTGTTTTTTAATCCAGTTCTTTGTTCCATTACTATGATCTCTAATGGTGTTTCTTTGAAGTCAATATGAACACGTGACTTTGACGTATTATAGTAAGATTTTAACATGATAGCAACGAAGATAATGTTCTGTATATTTAAGATGAAACTTAAATGCAATGATCTACTCTCCATACATACTTTCATTCTTCTTGCTTCATTATTTTGCTTCTTCTTATTAATGATGCTGGTTAATGATTAATGAATATTCATGATATCTTGATTGTAATTCAGTTTTTGTCGTATTTGCTTTAACCCAATTGGATGTTATGAAGCCATGACGTTTACCACTAAACCCAAGCCCTGTAACGCAAAACCGAATATATTTACATAACTACACACAGAGATTTACATATACATATGGAAGAAATCACTACGTTGCGGTATCTGTTTATGATATTACATATTTCCAAGGATATAATTATCCCTTTATTTTGTAATTGTTTTTGGTATCTTCCGTATTTCTGCATGTAAGTACAAATATACAATGTTTGCAACAAACACACTTGTTCCCTTTGAGGCGATCCTGGTCTCTCATTGTGATACAATCACAACCGATTAATCCCGTTTATCTGTTACTATATCATAAGTTCGTATCGTAGAATCTAATAATGAAATTATTGATATGCTTTGATGTTGTAATGTCAATGGAAGCAATAAAAGAAAACTAATCAGAGAAATATTGTCAACATTGTTATCTCTGTGTAACACGTAGTCTATGTACTAACTTGTAATTTCAACGTCTTGTGTGCCTTTTGAAAGATTCTAAACGTCCAACGTATTACAAATATTCAAAAGCGTATCATAAAATGATCGTAAAGTATATTGCTCAATGTGGCATCTGGTGACCATTAACTGATTTAATAGCGTATTTAGGGCAATATCTGAATCATCTCCAGGCAAAGAACGGTTTTCCATTTTCCTTGTTTCTTTTCTTAAAGAAACGAATTTCACTCCTCGTCCCCATACGAGGATCTCTCCTTGTCAACATCCACTGTGCTGATCATTAACTTTAATTCGAGATGAACTTCCTCATTGAATCTCATTTGGTAAATTAAAGATGAGTTAATAAACTGGTATATCAATGGTACCGTTACCCCTGGCCTCTATATTCTTACTGAATTCATTTCTCCCGTACAATGTCCTTTCCCTTCCCCGTTCGTCCTCAACTGCACTGGATACCACGTATGTCTGTTTCTATGTATTGAAAACGTCATAATGCTTATCAATATATGCTAACATTTTTGGAGGCCTTTGTTAGGTAACACTTTGTCACACCCGTCTGCATGGTTTTCTTTGAACTGTTACCTAAATCGCAAACGAAAGTGTAAATTTGCTGAAAATGTATATTAATACATCGATGACGATATCCGATTCTATTTTATATAATAATTTTATGTCGTGATTTTGAAGGTTTGCTTCATAGACTTTTTTTCAACATAGATTTTAATCCTTTCTTGATTACACTCTCTTTGACTCAGTATCTAAATGTCATAACATTGACCTATATTGATGTCTGGCAGTAATAGTGGCGTAGGAAGGTACTTTTGAGTGGGGGGGGGGGGNNNCTGATGGCCGGCCTGGGGGAGGGGTCTAAGGGGAGGGGGTGTCCCCCTCCCATTTGGAATTTTTTTGCATTTCCAGGTGACCTCAGATGCAATTTGATGCAATATATAGCACACTTCAACACCCACTCCATTTTGTAAATAATTGTGCATTTTCACCTGGACTTAGATGCAATTTGGTGCTCCAAATGAGATTTTTATCTCAGTTGGAAATGAAAAAGGGGTTTTCTGACTTGCGAAACAAAGGGGGGGGGGCGGAATGATACTTCCGCCCCCATATTTTTCACTGGGGGCTGGCGCCCCCAAGCACCCCCGGTTCCTACGCCCTTGGGCAGTAATATAAATGGCTTCTTTCATCCTTCATGGTGTGATTTTGTGGTCTTGCAGTAAAATAGATATATCGTCTCATTAACACCGTGGTTTACGGTATACCGCCAGCTGACAGATTGTGACAATTCATCCTAAGCAAGCAATAGTATCAGATTGATACAAAGTTCAATGATGGGGTAATGAGTGTTCCTTGTTTAACGTGTTCAATAATTATTAAATTAATAAACAAATCAAACAAAACACATGTCATCAGAGTTCAAAGTACGAAATGTAAGTCGGGGGGTTGTGGCTGGAAATCTGGACACACTATAGCATATATGACGCCATGATCAATTTTTGGAGCGTAAGATATGCATCACCATATATATCATGGAAAGACTGGACTGGAGGGTGAGGGGGGGGGGGTGAGTTTGGCGTGGGTAAGTTACGTTATTTACGTCGTACCGAGGTCACATGTGGTTCAATATCTTACCATGAACATTGCTTTGCCAAAGTCAAATATAAATAAAGCAATTTTGACTTATATTTTGCCGACAGTCATAGTTTTCCAAGATGAATATATTACGGAAAACGACAGTCGATTCATTTCTAGAGTGAGGCAGGAGCGGGATGTGTGTGAAAGGCTAATGTGACCGGAACGATGGTAAAACCTGATCATGTTTAGTTAGCGTACGGATGAAAATAATTCAACATTTAACGACACTTTAAGTAGCATTTTTTTTGGGTAAACTTGTGGGTAAAGAAAACATTCTTGCTACAAAGGTATGTCGTCCGTATTTTCACAGCGTTGTAAATCTACAAAAATATTGTTCGAAGTCTACTCGCTGTTACCTTTGGTTCTATATCTTTTACGTAACTGAATCAAATGACGGCAATTGCGAGCTCATCACCACGACTCAAATGAGTCAAAGAATGTGCAGCGCTTTAGGGTTGAGAACGTGACTGCTGATGGAAAGAGGATTGTACAGCTATCAATGGTATCAGTTTGACGTCATATTTTTCATATACTTTATAGTCTTTCCTTCCGAATTCTTCTCCTGGATGAAGTTTGTACGTATTTTTATTACTTTTAGAAATTTCTTGATAAATTCGAGACACTATAGAAGGTCGTCAAACCACTGTCCCGTGGACCTCCTCCTTATGTAAGTACACTCGTTTACTAATATTACTTTAAAATCAGTATCATAAACTACAGGCTACATACTTTAAAGAAATTGGTACGGTTTGAACTTTTTATTCTCCACCCCAAATAGCGTAGGATTAATTGTGGACTGGTACATGGTTTTGTCCAATAGACCTATAATGTTAGTTGTAAGGTTTAACGATACTTTTATAAATAAATATAAATGTATTTCCTCAGGTGTTTATTACAGCCAACGCCGTGTAAAACGAAGTTCCTATATACTATGTGGATGGAATAGCTAATTCGATGTCTTATTGGTGGTTTCATTGTAAGCACTAAAGGTATTACGTATAGGCGCATATAACACAAATATTGTCAAAGAAAGGTGATATGATAACATCCGATGGTGAGTGCCTTGTTTTGAAATGAAGCTGTGTTTTACCTCTTTTTTACAAAGTGAAAGGCTTTTAAATAAAAAAAAATTAAGCTTTAATAACAGATTAGTTTCATGAACTAAGGAGTTGGTTGACGCGTTAACGGATATGTGACCATAATTTTATATATAAAAACTAACGTAACGTTACCGTACAGTAAGACACTTGACTGCGGTATCACAATGAACTTAAATCACTCCTGAAAGGATAAAATTATACAAAAATTGTTAAGAGTTGCACAATAATACAGTACTGTTAACTTTGTGGGACACAAATTTATCTGTATTGGACTAAACGCTTCGCTATTTGGGAGCAACCAACTGGTTGTTAGTTGTAACCATTAGTGGGTCTCATAGTGTGTGAGTATGAATGAATGAAATGATAAAACAAACTCAAAATACAGATGGAAAAGTTTTCAGGAAGTGAATTCGAATGATTGAATTGCAATAATGAAAAAAAAGTCGGCGGTGAGGGGGGCATCGAACACTTATTTGTAATTGCTAAAGAATTACTTTCTTGGATATCCGATTACGATATCTTTAATATTTGCAATCATATAGTATAGTAAACCTTTTTATGATCACTAGCTTATCTAACTAAACACTTATAAGGTAAGCTCACATAGGCCCCGTTAAACATCAAGGGTGGGTGGGCGTCACAGACAGAAGTGCTCCATACCTAAATATAAAATAAAAATATGTAAAAGTTTGTTACCATCGAATCAAAGGCACCCTCCCCCTATCCATACAGTTCGTGCCACTGTAAGCGTACAAAACAAGTCATATTTGTACTTGTTGTTATATGAAAAGCAGCAAACACGACAATAAATCCTGTTCGTCGAGATGAATCCTTAGAATCACTCGCCAACTCGAGAGAAAAAAAAAATATCAATTTGTCGTGCTGTCCCATCAGAACCGCCGTATATTTTTTATCAGTGTTTAATATAATAACTTATGTTAATATTCTAGAGAGAGGACAAAGAAGGGGAGTAGAGAGAGTTCAACTGTTCTTGTAGTTTCCAATACTGCTGTATAGAAATGATATTAGGTACACGTGGATATTCTATATATTGTCATAACATTCCTACACGCACGTTACGATAAACTGATTTGTAATTTTAAAATCAACTTGTCATGGCGATTAATTCCAGTAATCACCAGCTGTTTATTGAATTTCGATATAGCTTCTAATAGTCCATTGCAGGGCGATGGAATCGGGCCGGGATTGAGGGCGTTTCCCACCCAGTAGTGTGTAGAATCGCCAATGTATAGGTACCCAATTTCATTAATTAAATTCAGTTTTGTAATGAGAAAGTGCCCGCTCGTTACATTTACTAATGTTCTTGTGTTGAGAAATTAAGAAATATAAAGGTAGTTAGAAAGTGCCCTTTTGTTGGAAAATATTCAAGAACTGGCATTTGCGGTAGAGAATTCACGGAGGGTCTGTTTGGTCTGAGCGTTTTAAAGTAATTATGTAGCTGCCCCATTGAAAGTCACATGTCCCACATGGCTATTGGAAATTTGTGAGTAACCCCCCCCCCCCACTTTCCCCCGCCCCTCCAAAATTAAGCCCTGAACTTTGGATGATGTTTAAATGTTGTACATTTCCTTATTTGACATAGTACGGTCAAGCTAATATCCGTGTAAGATGTTATAATTCATCTAATAAAATCACAAATCAGCTATGTTTAAGATATAATAGACCAGAGGTGTCAGATAGGTCCTGCGTGTATGTGTGCGGGTGGGGTGGAGATTGAGTGGGGTAGGTTAATGGAGAAGGTAATGATAAACTCATTTCATATTACAACATTAGTTACAACCAAAGAAAGACAATCTATTATTATTGACTTACACATTCACAGTAAATTTCTAACAATTTATTTTACAATGTAGTACTGTCGTTATTTATAAATACAAACACTCCTTGTATTTGATATGTCTGAATGAACTCATGTATATTTGGGAATGGGGAGTTGTAGGGGTAGGATTAATCATTTGTAATATTTAAGGCATCAATTAGTTACGAACAGACAAAGAATTAACCTATTTCGCTCTTAGCCGATTTCATATATTTCAATCTACTGTTATCGACTAATATACTTTCAAGTTATTTCTAGTAATTAATTTTATGTTATGCTATTTTCTTGTTAAAAATAATTTATATCAAGATTTTGTTTTTTTGCAATGACGACCACCAAACTATAATGCCTCTGATATATCGGATGTTTGACTACGGTTAATATTGTTTTGTCTTTAAAGGCAATCTATTTTACGTTATGCTATTTTAGTTATTTGGAAGAAAATTCAAATATTTGAATTGCACAAGGGAAGTCTTTTTTTTCTACAGAACACCGCGTAATGCTCCTGAATAATGCAATATTTACAAGGAAACAACACACAAGATGTTAGCCAACTAATTAAAAGTATACTAATTTGTAAATTAAGAGAAAATAATCATTTCAAATTAACCATTAACCACTTCCATTTCCCTCTCCTTCTATAATCAATGAACATGCTTGTTACGTCATTGCTTCACTTTGTTTGTATAGTAATAGACTCTGCATGGGAACACACCCATCCATTCCCTGCTATATATAGGGGTTCATGTTATATATAAGTTATCTCATATTTGATGTTTGAGGTATTTTAAAATACAAAAAACGAATGAGACTTAGCCTGTTCTAATTTAACGTGTTCAGTCCAAGCTAAAGCTGTAATTTCATGAGCACAACACTGGATTGTAAAATAAGATTCAACTCAAGTCAGCAATGTTAATTTCCAATTAATAAAATTATTGGTCTAGCTAATTAAATATCCTATACATACATAACATATTAATACATGACTGCAGTGCTTAATAAGTCATTGAATGGATGAATAATAGAAAACAAAGATGTTTTCAAAACATTTGATTCGTCTGATGAAGGTGCAAGAATGCATGTTTCGTACTGTTTTTGTTTCTTTCTGATATTTTTATCTTTCTATTTTCTATCATATCAATTACCGTTATATTTATGGTGAAGTAAGAACTCATAATTGTTACTAATTAAATGTTGTCTTCAATTTCACATCATCGAGTCAGTCGATTCCGATCAACGAATAAAAAGACGCTTTTTCATCATTTGCATCGTCTGCAGAAACAAAAATCATGCACATCACGTGATATTTCGCAAGTAAGGTACATATTGGCAAAGTCTTTCCCAGCACCTTGGGTTTTTCTTAACAGTATTTACATGTTACTATTTATCCATAGTATAGGACTGGACACAACATGAACCACGTGTACTGCTATACAGGTCTTATGAAATCAAATGTATTCGGATGGAAAGCTTGAGTTATATACTTTGTTGTGTTTGGTCGATTGAGTTGTATACTTTACTGTGTTTGGTCGATTGAGTTATATACTTTACTGTGTTTGGTTGATTGAGTTATATACTTTACTGTGTTTGGTCGATTGAGTTACACTTTTCTGTGTTTGGTCGATTGAGTTGTATACTTTACTGTGTTTGGTCGATTGAGTTATATACTTTACTGTGTTTGGTTGATTGAGTTATATACTTTACTGTGTTTGGTCGATTGAGTTACACTTTTCTGTGTTTGGTCGATTTACAATGCTGGTAGCACTTATACTGATTTAGTGTTTTACTAGAAGTAATTCTAGTTTGTTTACTCTCTTCTAATAAAATTCCACGATCCGACAAATACTATCATGAACCATAAACTAAGTTTACAAAGCGCCCTCAATTTGGCATACTATGTCATGGGGCTTATGATGATTATGTAAATATTGAATGAACATTAATCTTACGTTATCAATTTGTCAATAAAACTACCCTCCTTATAAGTGTCATATATAAACAGACTTTAAGTCTGGTCCAATACCCTGGTGAGTGTTGTTATTAAGTAAATGTCAGCACAAATTTCACAAGACTTGTTGTTGACATTGTGTGAATATATCTTTATTGCTTAATATAAGAGGAGAAGATAAGGTGACTAGGTTATAAAGTAGTCAGCTGAATAAGATTAGCCAATCAGCGACAAGCAGATTTGATATAGTGG
>JAIPMN010024850.1:277-13537 GCA_020650975.1 Apostichopus californicus
CAAATTTATCCTCTACCATGGCCCAGACAATCTCAAGGGCCCATGGCCCACACGTGTTTAATCATGTGCAAAGACACAAGGATAATTCCTGTAGTTGCATTGGACCCTTTTTTTACATTGGGGAAACCAAAAAATTCCGTATACGACTTTTACCTGTACAGGGCCCCAGGCAACAGCCATAAAGGGCCCATGTCCCACACATGTTTTGATTATGTTAACAAAAAGCAGGATAAGTCTTTTAGAGGTGTTGGCCCTATTGGACATTGCGGTATCCAAAAATACCAACGACTTCATTTTTTAACTGTAACGGGGCCCATGCAGCAACCTCAAAGGCCCAATTGCCCACACAGGAATTAATCATCTGAAAATAGACAAAGGGCCCAAAAATTGTACTAAGGCATCAACGTGATCCCTGTGGCTTGAATATTTTGTTTCCTTCTCTCAACATGCTGACACAGGTTTTGGACATTCTGATATAAATCTCGGCATGCTGACACAAGTTTTGGACATGCTGATATAAATCTCGGCATGCTGACACAGTTTTTGGCATTAATGAAACGTTGGCGCGCGCCGATGTGCCAAAATTATAGCATGACGTAAATATTGTATCTAGCAAGCAATGTTGACATGACCAATGCAGTAGTGGCATGCTGTTACAAGTTTTCGACATGCTGATGTTGAATTTGACATGTTGATAGACGCAATGACATACTGTTTTTTGTTTCGACATGTCAATATGGAATTGTAACATGCTGATATCGAATTGGACACTTCACTTTCTTTTTCGACATTTATGGAACGTTTGGCTCTCCGTATTATACCATCCATAAAGTCATATATATCGGATATGACCATGTGTGTTGAGGGCTTGGGGATGGGGCGGACAGGGAGTTGGGGATTTACCTTGGTACATGTAGAATAAAAAACTGAATTGGTGTATTACAAATCGGTGTTTTTGTAAAACGTTATGTCACAGTTCGCCTGATAGGTCTATAGTCCATAACACACCAAGTAATTGTTTGTCTACCTTGTTCCATGTTTGATTACATTGGTACTCTCCCTTGTCTGTCTGACTACATGCCTGTCTGCCCTTATTCAATATAAATATGATAGACAGGCAATGCAGTTTTAAAGTAGGCAAAGATATATATAGATTACTCGGCAAATCGACTGATCTCATTGTGTATTCTAGTGTTAAGTGTGTGACGCCCTATAAGCATGTAAACAATACGACCGCCACGATATTAAGGGTCGGTGGAGGTCAACACCTGTTTCCTTTTATTAGAACAAGACCTTAATTATACTTTACCTTGTATAGTTTCCTCTCATTGTAAATATAGGCCTATGTACAAATGTTTCTCATCCCCCCGTAATGGCTATTTTGATGATTTCACTTGTCATGGACAAAATGATCGATAGATGGTTTACTCCATTAATGGTTAATTATAATATCACCTTTACTCATTAGAAACAAGTAAAGACACATATATGAGTTTATTTCTCTCATTTATGTCTATTTAAAATCATGCTACATCCGGTAAATACTAATGAGATATAGTCAACTTGATATACTTCGATTGAGATGGCTTTACATGTATCGGCAGGGTGATTTTGGCGCCAATTTTTTATGAACCTCACGTTGTAATATTGCAGTATTATGACTTCAGCCATATAGATTGATTCACAGTATTAAGTATACAGGATATTAAAAACAACCCAGCAACAAGAAAAACAAACTACAACAATGATCAGAGAACCGTACGAGAACTAAATCAACAAGAGTAACAGTAACGTTTACGGATAACAACGACCACGACGACGGGAAAAACACTTTCCTCGATCAGTAATAAGAGCATGAACAAGAGATCGAAATCAACTTGATACATCATGAACGTTGACGACGATTGTAATAAGAACAGCAACATGTGGTATGTCAGGGACGATATTGGCTCTGTATAGAAACAAGTTATAACAACAACAAAACAACATCAACGTCATCGACGACGTTAACAACAATTCGAACATCAGCAAAATTGCGAAAAAGACAATAGGAAATAGACAACAGCAGCATGACAACAAAAGATAAACAATATGACAAAAATGTTATCAACAACATCAATGTGACAACAGTGATATCATGGCAACAGTAACATTTCGTACGTGAATTACAAAACATACTGACGACAACAGCACGACAACAGTGACATTAACAAAATGAAAACAGTGTTATTACAACAGCAACTCGATAACAGCAACATGACAACAGTAACGACAATAGGAATGTGAGAGCCTGTATAGAATGCGATAAGTCGCTGGTTCTTTCACGTATCAGACACCGAATTCAGGATGTTAGTAAGCATGTGTTTTTTGTACGTGGTTATGGCATTATACTCTTAATATCCTGACGGATCACTATAATTACAAAGTAAAACGTCTTAAAACAACAAAGCAATGCTTAATAGTTCCTTAATTGTGTCTGTGAAGTGTAAAAAATGGGTCAGTTACCCATTGCGAAGTATTTGTATAGAAACCACAAATGTAAAGAGGTAACCGTATATACGTGAAAAAGCGATAATTCGTGAATCTGTTAACTCGCTATATTGGTTCATACATATAGTACATAAACACGACTGCTTGTCGTGTATCGGCTTGAATTGATTTGATGAGCTACACGCGGGGTCTACTATGAGCAACACGTTCTGTTAGTAACGTAACGGTTCCCCCGCCATGTCAACACAAGGTCGAGTAGCTTGGCTTGTATCATTATTATGGCTGTTACGACAATTAAAAAAGAAAGAAAAAGAAATAGCTCTTTATATTATACACTTTTTAACAAACATGCAGACTTAACATTTGGTTCTGCAACCTATAGATCGTTATTATAACAACACCCCCCCCCCCCCTCCCGGCAAAGACAACCACTATAATATTTCTTCATTGTAAAGCTAACACATGTTTACTCGTAATATGAAGTTAAAAGAAATTTATCCGTTCTGGCAAAATTGTTTGGGAATTTTTGTAAAGCATTGTTGACCCCAATGTTACTACTATAGACCTACAGAGTATAACCTAAGTCTACAATCAAAACAAACCAACTACAAAATCATCCGTTCTTCTGTTGATGAACTGTTGTTTTAATATCTCTTCTTACTTCCGAAATATCGAACAGGAAATTGATTTGTGCAAAAAATGAGTCGACACACGTAAGCTTTTCTGATTGGACCATTATTTGATTGAAGCATTATATATATATAGGATAAATACATGCAAAAACTCTGGACAAACTGACCCTTTATCGATTGATCTGTTCTCTAATACCGTACTCGATTACGCGTAAAAAATAAATGTTACATGATCCTAATACTTCATCAAAAGCGATCAGTTGTTAGGCGTCTCACCGATATCTTTTGTCACGTTTGTTGATTTTTTTTACGTCGGAAAGTTGCACTTTTGAAAGGGTATCTGGCCTAGTTGGGCTTAATTGAAAGCCTCTATCAATCAATTACTTTGTACTCTCACGCTTCTACTGTTCATTGTTAAATCAGTTTGCCGTAAAGGTCGTTTTTCTTTGGGGGTTTGTAACAACAAAAGGCAGTGAATTCGATCAGTAAATAACCGCAAATTTTCTTTCACGTATTTGTGAAAAGCTCTCGGTATAACCGGGTCTTCCGTCAGCTTCACACCCTCCCCACTGCATGCGTTTTTAAGCTCGTTTCAGGCTGCAAGTACATTGCAGGAACGAGTACACGTCGTTATGTCATCCTTTCATATATTTACTATACTATTTCGATACTAAAAGCAGCATTTTGCGTCCTTTTCTATGATTTTTCTCAACCTCGCTGACTCCACTATGCCATAACGACATACATAACTACCTTATCTATTTAAATCTTACTTCAAATGGTGGCATAAAAGTCGACAAATTTGCAACTTTCAAGATTGTTTTTCTCCAAAATATTTTCCGTTGGGATCCCAATAAACCTCGCCCATAATATGAATATTTAAACACTACGATTGTCATTAATGCTTGATTTGTGTACAGTCTATATGGTAGTTGTACCAGGGAGTTCCATAACAACTCCCTGGTTGTACCAACGCAAAGTCTTGAATCTATTTTTAGCAACGTCGGCTCATAACTAAACCTGTATCTCTGGTTTGGTTGAATTCAAACTAGTGGGTTTGGGGGAACTGTATGCGATTAATTTTAAATGTGGAATTTGTCGTGGACACTTTTCTCATTATCTGCAAATATCCTTAATTACTCACCAATTAACGTTGTTGGCAGGGAAAAACTTGGCTAGTATCTTAGTTTGCTGTTTTGTGATTGATATATGTAAAAAACTTGATGGACCTGTCAAAAAAGTAGAAAACGGCGACCAAACGCAAAATGCTGCTTTAAAAATGAATGATTGTCAAAGTAATCATGTTACCTTGCACTCAATTGGAATGTAAGTATTAACAGACAGGCCACTGCACTGGAACCATGTCAACATTTTCTAGCAGATTGTTGGATAGATATTCAATACCACTGAAGCAGTGGTCAGTCAAATTTTGGAGTAACCCACCCATGTCAGAAGTTGTGTTTAATGACAACGAGAATTTGTACAATGGTGAGTTTTTACTTGTTAGCCACTGACATGTGAGATATTAGCAGTTACAGTGACAGTTAATTAGTTTGACCCGATGGTTAAGTTAATAATGGAAATTAATATTAATTTAGTGTATGGTAGGCAGACACCCCAGTCTATGATGTGCTACACCTCTGAAATAATTGTAGCAAAGTAGTACACAAATAAACAAACAGATACACAAACAAACAAGAAGGAGTTATTTCAAGTACTTCCGGGCTGTGTGTGTTTGACTATCACTAAACTAAAGACAAATAAATGAATTTTCAAGACGTTTCTAGCCATCGCTTGGTTCATGACACTTATCGGTAAATGCAACAGACACCTTTAGAAATCAGGAAGCTCTGGAGTAGACACCTACTCTACGACGTGCTATACCTCACCTAAAATAATTGTAGTCAAGTGGTAAATAATATAAACCAACAGATAAACAAAAAACAAACCAATAAACAAACGTGAAGGAGTGATTTCAAGTAGTCAGGATTGTTCTCCTCGATAGGGGAGTAGAAACCAGTCATCATTAATTTTTAATATTCTCCTTGTGATATGCCTATCTTTAGATTAATTCTGTAGTGAATTGGATTTAAATTTTAGTCATCCATTAAAATGTGCCTAGAATCCAAACAGTGAGGCTAGAATCCTTTATTCTACAATGATAGGACTTGACATCTGCGATTTCAATGTTTCAAGCCAACCGATTACAACTTGCGAAATAGTTTACTATTCACGAGAATTCACCTGTGTTTTGTTAAGGTGGCATACTCCTATTAGCGTCTATATCAATCCGCGGCAAGTGTTCTCCTTCAGGAAAAGTGCCAATTAGGAGCAGGAGAACAACTTTTTTGCTGTTATCAATTAGGATGAGCTTTTTTGTGGCTAAAGAACATGAATGGAAGAACATGTGGTTAAAAAATTGGGTAAAATTGAGGCAATTTTAGACCAGTTTAGCCCTCCCAGGAGCAGCGAACGAAGATTGTTTACGACTGAGTAAAGAGGTTTGTTTACAAGTGACGAAAAGTTCTGGCTCTCGTAGCAAAAAATCTGCACGGTCATGGTACGGAAAATTGATGGTGCCATGAAAGGCCAATTTGTCAGCTATCCAGTAATGGGTAGCGTTGAGCAAGTGAAAACGTCTATCTAGGCTTAGAGACCACATTACTTTTGTGATTTAGTGTGTAACTCAATGGGGCTTTTAATGGGCATATGCTACCTTCATGGGGAAACAAAGTTTCCCCATATTATTGCAAAAGTGACTATCCCCAAAGTATGGATTAATATAGGAAACTTTCAAATCTATTGGTTGCTTTTCCTCGGTGCAATTAGTCTAAAATCAAACCAGTTGATCTATATTTTTTCTTTTCTTTTGTTGTCAAAGATTTGGCTGGTGTTACGATCAGGAAAGGTCAAGATAAAATGACCCCAGACAGTGGTTGGAATAAGTGTGTGCCGAGGAAATGACCCTTGCCCAAAGTAACATCTTATTTCCTTCATTACTAAACCTATCTTGAATAAAAACAACTGTGAAGATAGGCTGACCGTAGACCTTAAGTGTTTCTTGGGAGACCCTACTTTATGATTTAAGGTTTGCTTACATTGTACCTTGCACATGTCAACATACACATATTAATTATCTGATCCTGGAACCCCAACAAGAGGAACACTATTTCTGAATTCTTGCAAAGCCTAATGTTATTTCAGTATGATATATGTATGTTAGGCTACATATTTGCAGTATGTGGAACATGTTCAGAGATGATTCGTTAATCAAATTGTAAGACACACAAGAGGTATACCACATCACAAAAGAACAGACTACAATCGTGCCAGACTTGGGGATTACACCTGTTGGATGGGGGGGGGGGGACCTATAGATGAACTCACCTCGCAGACACGTAATAAGCCAAACTTTTCTTTGCTCCACGATACAAAAAACTGGCCGAAGCCAGACAAGAAGAAATAGGCAGCGACAATGTCACGCAGCTGCATGTAGATCGGTATTTTCTAAGAAAAGCAAAATGTGAGAAATGCAGATTAGTATGTTAGTGCTGATGACCACAACTATGTGAACGAGCAAACCTTAATTATCCTGTATGGGATTTTTATTCGGTCAAGAAAAAAAAGTCTGTTTAATTGTGTAATATTTCAAAATAGATATTGCCCGAAAAAATCATGGAAATAATGAATTGACAAAAATTTGAATTTCTAAATGTCACATGTATCAAAGAAAGATTTGTTCCATGGGCAAGTCTAATCTTTAACATTTAATATTTTAACTTTTTCAACTTTATTTATTTTTTATTTGTTTTTTTAACATGGCAAAAACGGAAATGAGTTTTATGATACTCTAGCACCATATGCAATTCGACTGGTGTCGTGCATAATTTTGTTTCAATGGCTTATGTCCAAATGGAATATTAATGTTTCTAAGTCTGCCCTTCAAATTGCACTTTCAAATGCAACTGACTGTCTGCCTATCAACTTCCGATCCAAATTGTTATCGTTTGTGTTAAAGTTATTGATTATCGAAGCAAACAATGACTATTCATGTAAACGGATAATTGTGCCAAAGAAGATGCGATTATCCCAGGCATTCGAATTAATGAGAAACCCAGCAAATAAACATGCATGTATTTGGCTAAACATACTACTTGCTACTACTCCCCTCAATCATGGACATGTTACCTCATCAACGACTTTAATAGGAAGAAAATAATCCCCCAAAAATGTGACAGACGCACAGTTTCTGTGATCTGCTAAAATATGCTCACTGTGTCAAGATGAATAGACAGGCGTTTTGTACATGTATGATGAACACAGAATACCAATATGATGAACATGCAAAAATAACACAAAATAAAGAAAACAGTGGTCATTCTCTACACCTATCATCCCCCCCTCCCCCCCTCCACTGTCCCTGTCCATCCACAAAACAAAAAGAAAATAAGATAACTCCCGGTTAAAAAAAGATAAAAGAAGAATAAGAAAGAGTGGTTGATTCAACAAATGATCAATTCATAGGAAAGTTTGAAAAAGTTTGATAACTTTTTGTGTTTCCTTTCCTTTTCTCTTCACATCATTAACAGGTGAGAGGAATTACATTAAATTTACAGCATTCTCTGTGTTCAGGATGAGGAAAATGTAACATTCCCACAATGCTTTGGAGTCAAAGCTGCAATTTTGAGTTTAACCTTGTCACGACAGGTTTAGAATCGTAATCATGCATTGGATAATTTTTTTAATTTTTTTTATTATTTTTATTATTTTTAATTTTAATTTTTAATTATATTTTTTCCATTTTTTTTTCATGCATTGGATAATGATGTGTGACCTTTAGGCCACTAATGTTCAGCATCGCACTTAGTCATGATGGCATTTTGTGAAACTTGAGAAAGTTCAGGAAAAACAAGCTAACAAGATCATTTGGACATGAAACATCTTCGATACGATGAAAGTGCAAAAATGTTTTGCAGCTTTCAACAAATGTATAAAATCCATTTAATGACACATTCTTCAATATTTCCTGTATTAACTGCGCAGTGTTGCGTTAATCTTATGGATGCCAGTAGTACCAATGTAACCCAGTGGTTTCTGTGCAACAGATTCGATGGAATTTAACATGGATGACATCAGGCAGAATGTTCTTAACTTTAAAATATTTCTGTAATTTGTATGAAATGTCTGTCATATTTCATGAGTAAGGAGAAATTTTCATATCCAAAATAGTAACAAGGAAGACATTTTGACAAGATAATTTATTTTTTCTTGTCATCTAAAACTCAAGTACAATCATGAATAGCTTATGTTCATTCATTTTTAATATACTTGTTACTAGAATATCAGGGCAAATTTTCAAATTTTAACAGTAGTTCGATTGTCAGAGACGACCAAATCCAAATTTCTGTTCAGACGACCAAACTCAGTTTTGGTGGTTGTCAAGGCAGGGGAAGTAATTGTTTACATATGATTCAGAACAAACTTATCCCAAATAGGTCCTGTCACTTTGGACTGAATGGTTGGAAAGTTTTACTGGGCCAAAAAGTTTCGTTCTAATCACCAAATCTACATGTTTCTCCTACATTCTGTAAACCAAACTTGCTGTTCGGACAACCAAGAATTCGGGGGGAAAAAAAAAATAAATAAATAAAAATTGGCACTGAATAAACTGGAAAATACAACAATTTCTTTGCAATTGTATATATTTATAAAAAATAAACAAAATTACATATTTTCTGATGAAAAATATGAAAAAAATTGCCAAACCTTGCTAGCTCCAGTAAAGTGGTAGACCAGTATAATAAGCTGCATCCAACCTTTCCATTCGGTCGTTTGTTCAACGTTGAGTATATCGGGCTGGAGGAAACGAGAGAAAACAGGATTAACTGGAAGAAGGCATCGAAATATCACGTATGAACTATTCGCTTGCTTATTACGCAAATGTGACTTAATTCATCATCAAATTATAACCCACCATACTTCTACATGTTCGAAAATCTGTAAAGGATCTCCATGGATATAGAACAGACTGCCAGAATATAAAGAGGACAAACAGAGTGTGAAATAATCAGGATTCTCCATAAAGGTTTTATGATGGCATAATGGCATTAATACAGTCTTCCCCCAAATTTGGAAATGCTTGCCAAATGTTAATATTTTTAAACGCAATATGAAAACTTATATATTTGTTTAGATGTCTGATATTTGTTTGTCTATCTTTTTGCTGTGCTTTTTGATGTTTACTGTTTTTCTACTGCATATTATTGTATGTATTTTGTATTGAGGCCTCTCTGGCTAGCAGTGCTTCTGCACTGAGCATGACTAACCTCATTAAAGATGACAATCATAAAAAAATATTAAAAAAATAAGTTTCAGCGCATTTGAGCATTTTTATAGTTTTGCCCTATTATAAATGTAATTTGGCTGACTGCTTACAAGTTTGCATGTGTGAATCATGCCAAGGATAAAAATGTGGGGGGGGGGTGGGGTGGAATAGGTGTTGGAGGGGGGAGGCAAAGAGAGAGAAAGAATTGGTTTCAACAAGCACAATCGAATAAATCATGTCCACATTTCCATGCGGTTGTATTCGTTTGATATAATATGTATAGAAATGTCATATAAACCAGTAGAGGCACAAGGACAAATTCATTCATTAAAGCTTGTTAAAGGAGAAATTGATAAAGTTTTGAGTGGTGATTTAATGGATTAGTCCGCTAACACAGACATTTACAACATTTTCGTAGAAGAGGACTTACTCGTTTAACTTTCTTCCTGTCCCAGACTCCATATACCAGGAAAGCCAAGAGAGGAATGGCAAAGTGTAAAATGTTGAAATGTTTGTTAACTCTGGGGAATATATCGGTCCTAGAAAAGAAGAGAGAATGCAATTTAATACTCCCTGATATCATAACCCCCCTCTCGACATTTACTCTTCCCCGATACAAATGTTTTATTGGTCATTCATTTCATGGATAATGTATCAATTTTTGTAAATCTATCAGGTTAATGCCTAATTCCTCTTCCCGGTGCAAACTTTTTAAAATATCAGTTCCTTTTTCTTTCAGTTACCTAAAATCGTTTCTTTAAAGGGGGCAAAATGGTCGAAGATCTGAAGGAAAAATCTATACAGCATATTGATCTGACCCCCAGCTTCATGACTTGATCCGTGATTGAGATAATAAGTATTGCAGTTTGGGAGCAAACAAACCCATGGCTTGTACACAAATCAGACGCATGAAAAAAAAGCCCATTAATTTGCTAAAACCAGACATTTTGATAATTTCCGACCTCACATTTGAACAGTATCGTTCAAACACTGAAGATGGACTTGTTAAACATGCAAAAACTTTATACTTGTCACACCTATAGCTGAGGTACTTCAGAAACTCTACAGATTTTTGACATCAGTTAAACAAAAGTGACCTTTGACCTATACCAAATGCAAACAACATCGTGAACACAATTAATACACAGAGAAAGCAGCACTGTCATCAATACATATGGTGCAGTGTGGTATATGTTTGTTCATTACTGTTGGAGAGCAAAGACTGTCAAATATGTGTGTGCACAGGTGTTCCTTCCACAGACAAATATACTCTGATGAAATCTGATCACACACTGGTTTGGGTTAATTATTAACTCTGATTGTGTTTGCCAATAGGAATTATGGAACTGTTTTGAGCAATTATGAACACGTAATGGGTATAACAAGAGTGCTTTCATTGAAAATTTACAGAAATATATATTTTTTAATACTTTCCTTATAAATATGCATTAAATTCCAACAATCAACCATAGAACATCTTTGTAAGAATTTACCTCTTTTTTTGAATTACTATTAAGGAAAATTTTGAATTTAAAAAAAAAGAAAAAAAATCATTAAAACTCAATATTTACCATATGAGTAACACTTACCTGTCACAGAGGTAAAAATACCCCATGATGAAACCAAATTTTGTCAGACTCCAAAATAATTTGAAATTATTTTCAAGCGCGGCTAACGTCTCGGCGGTCTGTTTGCCTGCGGAATCGGACGGTTCTACGACTACCTCCATCTTGGGACCGTTGGGTTCTACGCTTTCGCTTTTATCCTCGCTTTGAGAGGCGGGCGGCTTTTGTGTCTTGATAGCTATGTAATAATATGCCGATGCGATTGAGCTGTGCAAGCCAAGGCAAGACAAAAAAAAAAACAAACATTTACAAAGGAAATTCTAAGTTTGTGTCTTATTCCTGAAAAACAAACCGACTTAACTTTCAATGAGAATTGATAGACATAAAATTTTAAATACTA
Source organism: Apostichopus californicus (assembly GCA_020650975.1). NCBI lineage: Eukaryota > Metazoa > Echinodermata > Holothuroidea > Aspidochirotida > Stichopodidae > Apostichopus > Apostichopus californicus. Next base: position 11,690 of record JAIPMN010024850.1, read on the forward strand.
CCATTGTGAATAAATCTTTTCGATGCTTTGAAAGATATTTCCAAAACAATTTTTGGCTGTTGTAACCTGTCAGTTCTTAAGATCCAGAATTTTACTGTTGTGTTGAGAAAGTTTAGTGCAAGTGGCAAGGATTTTTAGTTTAACAGCCATAAATACAGTTGTGTTTGAACATTATCATGTAGTCTACAACATTCTCCACCTCACTCTCACTTCCCCTGCCCACCCACCACTAATCCTCCAACCACTACAGTATCTATGGCCACATAATCCCATGCAACAATCTCTAATGTACCTCAGTACTAGCAAGTTGCTAGGGGTTTTAGTTTAACTTTCATAAATACAGATGCGTTTGAACATTATCATGTGGTCTAGTCACTCTTACTTCCCCTCCCCCCCCCCCTCCCACCCACCACTGATCCTCCAAACACTCCTCCAGTAACTATGGCCACATAATCCAATGCAACAATCTCTAATGCACCCCAGTACAAGCAGAACTCACAAAGTGCATATTTACAATAAAAGTGCAATAAACATAAAGTGGATATGATACGAAACTCCTACTCGATACAATAATACACATCACAGTATTGTAATGTAGTTATATCCCCATCATATTACTTTAAACATTTGCTTCCATGCCTCTTTGTCTTAAGAGTAACTACTTACTTCCTGATCAAGACTTATTCACCCTACACCCACCCACATCATATTCGTAGAAGCCCCCTTTGTCTTAATTCCATGAAATACTCATGCTTACCACAGATGACAACCTGTTGCATCTCATGTGTATTACAAATGTGGATAGTCATAGCCATCTCCTATGACTCTTAGTAATTATAAGTAAAAGACTCTGTGACCAAGAGTTTATGTCACAGAGAGGTTATCGCCCCTTCACAGGAAGTTGTAATGACTTAAATACTGTAGTTTTTTAGTATGAAAAAAAGACTAGGATTCCAGACTTCAGAGAGTGTAGTTCAGATACACTCCGGCAATAATATCGCCAAACAGAATAAATAAAGCTTACATTCTACAATTAGATCCTTGTCTGGAGTTTCTCTTTATCTGTTGTTCATTACACTTATTTAATAACGGAGCCCGAAATAATTGAGCCGGAGCACCCCAACGTAACAGTATGATACACTGCCAAATACCAGAAACAGTAATCAAATTTTATTGAAAATTGTATTACAATCATAACACATGTTTATATAGGCATGTGTATTGATTAGTTCAGTGCATGAAATTGTGCCAATTATTCTAGTTTTGGAAATACGCCAATTCACAGAGGTTTATTACTGCAATATGCAAAAAATACACACACGTGGTTCTAATCACAGAAAGAAGGCCAGCGAAACATAAACACCAAAAATGACCAGACGGTCAGTAATTAGGATTGTAAGACAAAAGGTTGTACTAATTACTCACCAAACCAGGAAGAAGAGGAAACAGGATATTTGAGTGATGTTTGGTTTTGGTCTGCTGTCCATACAGCAAGTGGTGCTCCTCGGTTGTGTGGGACCGTTACAATACCAATTAAATAAAACTTGTAGATACTGTAATGGGAAAGAAGAGACATAAAGAGAGAGAGAGAGAGAGAGAGAGAAAGAGAGAAAAAAAGGACAAGGTTTTGTAGTTGGTTTTATTCAAAAATGGAAAAGCAAGCTGTATTTATGTATTTAACCTGTAGAGGTCACTAGAGGTCAATTAAACCACAGATGCGTACGAGAGAAATGAACCGGATTTGAACGTGCAATTTAGTGTCTACCAGACAGATGCTAGTAGGAGTAGGGTGGGAGACATAGGGAGGGGGGGGGGGGTTTATTCAAAACTGGAAAAGAAAGGTGTACG
>JAIPMN010024853.1:0-10767 GCA_020650975.1 Apostichopus californicus
TATATTCAGCTAATATGTTCAGCTAATGCAAAACATCACAGCCCGACTTAACCTTCGCGTATTGCCGCGTGAGCATTAATAGACCGATCCTCCAGTGTCATGATTTGCTACCGATAAAGCAAAGAACAAGATCCTTCTGATCACCACCAATACGTTATGTGGCACTTAAGGCCGTGTGACACTGGGGGATATATGGCCTAGAAATAAAATTCCGTGCTATTACCTGGGGGGCAACTCAAATTTGCATTAGATTTGTTGTGGAGGTCCTTCTGCATAAGAAACCACCGATCCACAACGCGCGCAGCTTCCGCTTAGAATTACCTGTATTCATATTAGATTTGTTAGCTGTGTAGCAGCCAGCCCAATAGAGCAGCCCTCACTAGTCTGAAGATCTTTCAGACTGTCGGCAATTAGCATGATCAATTCTTCTACAAAATTCTACGGCAAACGATTACACACTGCAAAAACTCCGGTGTTAACATTTTGGATTTAACTTGTCGATGTTGAATTCGGTGTTGATTTGACACCAAAGAGAATACAATCTGACCTTCAACCTCGTTCAGGTAGAAGTTTCAGCCAATCGTTTTCAAGTTTTTCTCCTTACCGCGTAAATACAAATATGTCATAGAAACCGGGACTCCTAATTGGTCCATAGTAGTGGCAGCAATTATCATATCGATATCGTCGGCGAAGCTGAAACAGCCGAAGTCGCGCAAAGCAGACGAGGTGCAAACGAAGGGGGCAAAATGTCAAAAAATTCGTTAATTTCGAAATGAAACAAGGAAGGTTGTCGTGTTCAAGGAATTCAGAGATTTGATTGAAACCGGTATGCACACTTTTGGATATAATCTGTGTATAGCCTATAGGTTTAAAATTTCTCTTGGAAAGGATAGGCAATCTACGGAAGCAAGGGAAGGTTACATTACAATATACATTACATTACTTAATTTTAGGCAGATGCCTAACACTACAGACATACCTCTGCTGCGTAACTTAGGCCTAGGCTAATTGTTGCCGAAGACCCTATACTAGCCTAGGCCCAAAGCCTAGGCCTAGTACTTACTAGATCATGTGTAACGTTGCAAGCCTATGGAGATTGCAGTTTACTACTTATTTCCTTGAACAGTGCTGTGTATCACTATTATGTGTATCACTTTTAAATTCTAATTAGATTATTTCTTTCCATTTTACTAATACAATGTGGAATGGAGAGTGATACTGTGAATACCATAGGCCTACTCCATAGTCTCGAATATGATACATGTAGCCTAGCCCTGTTCAAATGTTAGTTGACGACTTGACCTAGCCGATATGTATAGTTTACACCCCAGCTAGTTTAACTTAAAATGGATGCCCTACTGTAAATCAGGCCTACTACAGTTCTATTGGCCACCAACAAAACTAGTCAAAGACTATACCAATTAAGGGCCTTAAGTAGCCTCATACTTATCATCACACTGATTATAATACAGGAAAAATAATTTTGAAGTGGGTTCTCGATAGTTTCGTGCTGCGTTAAGCTGCTGTCGAACGACATAATAAATAAGTTGCATTGAATCTCTTGCTGATGAGCATGTCTAAATTACAAGATAGCTCATCTCTGTGTTCACGAAAAGACTTAATCATTATTACTTGAAGGCTTAGGCTTAAATGAAATTGTTACACTGGAAAGCCACAGGGCATCAAATTTCATGCCTAGCAGTAGTAGTGTGAATCCCTCAATAATCCACAAGAACATTTTATCCAGATTTAGCCTACACAAAGACCAACCATGTGATAGGTCTTATATGGTTTCCAATATTGCCAATTGATGACAGACTGCATATCTTAGATCAAAATAATCTATGAAAAGCTTGTTTGTTATGTTGTTTTTGGCCAACTTTAGACTGCGAAAGGAATCATATGTCTAGCGTACATGCTTAGAATGGCAAAAAAGTAGATCATTTTGAAGCACTTCATTGCATATTTACATCGTCAATCTTTATTTCGAAAGGAAAACACTGCATGTCAATGTGATTTTACTGTTGGCTTTTTCTGCAAGGCATATGCAGGGGGAACGTATTGCAGTCTACATGGTAATTTTTTACCATTAAATGTTGGCTAGTTGCCTCGTTAGGGCAAATTCATGATAAATCAGCAGTTGGTCACCATTTGAATAACACATTCAGACAAATGAAGCCCCAACTCTTTGTCACTATGTTACTGTTTGTATTCACTATCTTGCAAACATGCAGGTTGCTGACAAAAATGACTATTTGAGCATGAGTTTGACATGACTCTCTCTGTGCAGGCCAGCTAAAGGGAGTAAATTTAATGATCATACAAGGTCAAGGGCTGTTAAATTTAATGCGTACAGTCCTATTTCAGAGCTAATTCCTAAAAAGATATACCTAATTAATATATGCATAACTAAATCATAAGTACGGCACTTACTGGTTTATTCCTTTTTCTTTCATATATGATACAGCAAAGAAGAAATTAAAAATTGCTGAAGATGTCATACTTGTGGATTAAGAGGATGGAGCAGAGATTGATGAAGATTCTCTTGTACCTCTCCTTGAAATGGAGCCAAACACAGCACCTATGGTGTTGATTGTGGTGTTGGTGTTGATCAAGAGAGATTAAAATTGGGGTAAGTGGCAAATAAGGAAGCTACAGACAATGCAAAATACTCTGCTGACATGAATAACCAGATGTGTTCCCAATGGGAAAATTTAGGTTAGTGTGTAAGGTATGGAAGTTAGTGTGGTGGGATCTCTGACAACATTTCCTTAAGAAGGAATTATATACCTATACCTTTTGTCACAGAGAATTTCCCAGAGGTCCCTCAAAAATGACATTTGTTGGTAAGTTTGCCTCGTTTGGTGGATAAACCTCAGATTGGCCGTCCTTGATCCCTAGCATTTCAAATTGGAAATTTTGTTTAATAGTTTTCATACCACATTGTGAGTAGTGTGTAAGCGTAGTTTATACAGTGGCAGTTACGATCATGGTCAAGATAATAAGGTGTTGAACGTTGAATTTTGACTGCAGTTCATCAGCGTTGTATTGTTTTTCCATAATTTAGGCAATTCCTTCACATAAAGAATAGAAGATTTAAAAGATATGTCTCATGTAGTGAGGGTATATATCTGCAAGTACAGCAAACCGATAAGGCTTAATTGCAACTAAGGGGTAGTAGCGCTGCGGCAGTTTTAATGTCGGGTTCTTATGACTAGTTTTGTGAAGTTTTGAAATCAACGTGTTACATTAATTGCCATTTTTTGTGTGGTTGTAGGATTGATTGCTGGTTAACCGATTGAAAAATTTGACCAGTTACCAGTTGATGGGTTGTTTGAAAATGCACATTCCTATTCATTACAAGAAATGTGCTTAACATCATACTTTCTTTCCTTTACCATCTCCTGCAGCTGCAAGGGTTAACATAGACAGCAATTCAGATACTGATGTAATTTCTGAGGAGGAGGATTCTCAAGATCATGTTTAACTACCCTCCACCAGTTCTGCACCTCCCATGAAAAGATTAAGGGAAACAGAAGCAACAACAGATGAGGCCGCTGAGGTAATAACTCATTTAAACATTTCTTGTAATGTTGATGAGAGCTTTATACCATTCATTGGAAACCTGCAACTTAATATTTTCGTTTTCGGTGGTGATTTTATCAACACACAGAAAAAAATACATGAATAAAATAAAGGGCAACTTGGAAGAAAGCAAACAAGTGTGCTTTCTTTTTCAGTTGATGGGTTCTGGGTTTTTCATCGTATATTTGTAAATAAGTCTTACACAATCAATTAAAAATACACAACACTTGGTATAACTATTTATACTTCTTCATGAAATGTTTCGTTGGAAACTAAGGGAAAAAGATGGATCAGTGTTTAGTGAATGAGATTTTTTTTTATTTTTTATTTGAATAGGAAAAGAAAACAGAAGGTATTTTGACACATTCAATACGAAAACGGTGAATCATGATTTCAACTTATTCTTAAAATGAATCTTCTGCTACTGTGGTCATAGTGCTATTGTTACGTGACAAACCACAGACCAGGAAAAGCCAAGTACAGCTTTTTGTTTACAAACAATAGCAGCGCTTCTCTGTTGGGAACAGGATGCTCATTACTCATTGCTCATTAGGGAGGGTCTGTGGATGTGTGCACTCAAGCGTGAGCGATATGCAGGCTGCATAATGAGCTGTGGTGCTGCCGGCTGGCCGGGTATGATCAGCGGTTAGATTTGCAAGCCTTCCCTTACTACCTCAGGTTATTAGGTTATGCATAAAAAATCTTAATCTACCTCCACATGTAAATTTCTACTTTTGTAGCTTGTGGTTGATAAATTCCAAACAACAAAAAAGATCATTGAACTGAACACTTAGTGCCATGCCTCTTTAATTAATTACCTATTCATTTTAATTTCTTAAGGTGGGACACAGAGACCACTACCATACTGCTGGAGGTGCTCTGTCTGTTAACCCCTGCAAAGCATGGACATACAAGCTGGAGTGTCAAAATTGCCAGTGATTAAAGCAGTGGACTTTCTCATTCAGTTTGAAAAGGTTTGATAATTTCTGTGTTAGGTGTATTGTGCAGGGAGGATATTGGTGAACATAGCACTGCTAGTAACTCCTTCGAGATCAGCAGTATTGGCCCCAAGTATAGCAATGCTGTAATTGTAAAAGTTTGATATGATTATGTAATCTATTAACCTGCTACAGTTGCAAACTGACCTATCTGCCTGCACTGTCCTTACAGTGATACAAATAGTTGCTATATTCTGTGAACGATTGCCCGAAACAACTTAATTTAACCGAAGTACCCATGTGCCTTTGCACAACCCAAGTAGTCTTAGGGAGGAGAGAGAAATAGTTAAGCTGTACATGTGCTAAGCAGGCCTTCTAACATGACTTTTTCTTTACATCAGCCAATGCACTGTGTATGCAGTGTTATGCCAGGAACCTTAACAGGAGGATCCAGGCCCTGTAGCTGTTAGTAGAGGTCATTTTAAAGAAACCATGATAGATTGATTACATAATCACAGAAACTATTTGGAACCAATATGGGAGATCTTAGTATAAAGGGTGTGAAGACTCGCACACAAAGAAACTGCTCATGCCGGTAATCTGACCTAGTTTCGAATGAGGTGTAACAGAAGTGTTAGTCACCACCATCGATCCCAGAAAATACCCACACAGCTTGCTACCGTCAGTAATTAAACACTAGTGTACAATCAATACATACAGCTAAGGTCAATACCCACAACACAGTGTACATAGCAGCGTGGACATCTCAGGTCTAGATAAAAGATAACAAGGTATCACGTTTCATTACTGTCTGCATTCGTAGCAACAAGCAGAAAACTTCACTTGCAAGCAACGGAAAGTTAACTTTTTCAGAGCGAGGCACACAGTTTGGGGCGAGTCTTCAATGCCTTAAACAGGTGGAGCAGCTGTTAGCAGAGGTCATTTCACAAACCATGATAGATTAATTACATAATCACAGAAACTGTTTGGAACCAAGATGGGAGATCTAAGTTTAAGCATTTTGTAATTTCTCCAAAACAAAAGTGGATACTGTGATGTCACTGCCTCTTGTAGACCCTATTGTTGATTTTGTCCTAATTGTGTCCTAAAAGTCTCAAAACTTTGTCTAAAATGGCCTTTATTTTATGTGGCCAAATGACTGATATATTTTGAACCAAAAGTGTTATGACCTTTTGTCAGTGGCAGGCACGTAGCGAGAATTTGCCAAGGGAGGGGTATAGCCTGGGCAAACTATCTATAAAGCGTAGCGCCACCATGGATTGGCACGAAGTGCCCAAGAAAATTTTCGCCAAAAATGGCTCCCAGATCCCTGGAAATGACACTTCCCAGGCCTTGTAAGTTGCATCTAAGCATTTTCTATTTTAAAATTACTAGCGATATTATAAAAAAAAAAAATTCTCAAGGGGGGCGGTTGCCCCCCTCGCCTCCCCCCCTGGCTATGCGCCTGGTCAGTGGTGTAGTTCCTCCTGTTTCTGAGGCACCAGATTTGATGACCATTGTACTTAAAAAAATTCCTGTGAAAAATTCTTCTGCAGTACAAAGATATGATGGAGCAGTGTACCATAATAACTGAGAGAACTGTCTGGAGGTACTATTGCAAAGTTCTGGCTCTTTTAGCCAGCCAGTACTGATGAGCTTAAATGCAGAACAGTTTTACCATTACATGAATTTAAAGATTGCATTTCATAGGTTTCTTTTCTTAAATATATTACTGTGCTGTTGTGTTGTCTGCTTTACAGAGTGGATGTAGTATTGATGCTCTCTCGGAGAAGAACTCCTCAGCCATGCAGCCGTATCTCCTGGGACTCGGACCAACCAAAAGCAGCATATCACGGTACTTCATTGTTGTAGACCATCTTGCCTTACCCTGTGCAGCACATGATGCTTTAGGGGCATTTGATGCACTATTTCAGAGTCACTATGTGTTTGGCCTCCACTACAGTAAGCATCTCCTTAACTTTTGGACATTTCTTTAATCTATGGAATGTTTATCAATAACACTCATCAGACACCACGTGTGAGGGCACTTCGATCGAAATTGCAAGAATGAGTTGTTTTAAATGCAAAGCTAATCTTGGTAGTGTATCTAGGATATTAAGGCACATGAGATTACAACATGGATTTTGTGATGGGCAGAATCTATTGCTGAATTGTGGCCAGGGGGCTTGTTGTCAGACTTTTTTCTCATTTAGTGGATTCAGGAAGCATTTAATTAAGCATGCTCCAGTTTCATTACCAGATGGACCTCAGGAATGCATGGAAAGCAATTTGAGGGATAATGTTGATTATTGATTACGAGGATAATGTAGAGGGAGATAAACTTGCTACCTCTGAAAACATTTCCCCTCAGGAACTACAGAATCAGGAGCAGGATTAATATGTAATATGTCTGAAACCTCAATAATCTCTCAAAATACTCTAAGCCAAATTGCCAACACAATGGATAATATTATTGTTGAAATCAGAAGTAATGTTCAAAGCTGTTGTTGACAAAACCTTCCAGGAAGATGGATTGGAAAAAGATTATGATGTTTACAATGATATCAGTATCAATGTAGTTTATTGTTCTTTGTCTGTTAAGGTGTTGTCTGTGCAACTGATGCTTTCAAGACGAATATAAAAACGTGTAACACATTGAAAATGACATCTTCGGTTTTTACGCGTTGTTTATTGCTTATGCGTATTGTCCAGCCCAGACTTGGGCGATACCTTGGAAAGGTGCTATACAAAACTACAGAATTAACATACTCTGAATTGGATAAAACCAAACCTGCAAGTCAACATCAAGTGGGAAGATCTAAATAACACCATTTTTGGTGTTAAAAATCAATTTAGTTAGTGTTAGTTGTACACCAACCAGAGTAACAATACCAACACCAAAGATAATAAATTTAACATCCTTTGTGGTGTAAAGAAACGGAGTCTCAACGAGGTGTTAATTTAACACCTGCTGGTGTGGCAAATATGAACTCCAAAAAGAATACAAATTTGACACCATGGGTGTTCAATTTAACACCAGAGTTTTTGCAGTGTATGCTCTTGCAGCTGCCAACTTATGGAACAAACTACCCACCAATACTGCGGCAATCCCTGAGAATTTTCAAATCCAAACTCAAGGCTCACCCTTTTCCGGCTGCATTTCAGTGAGAGTTGAAAATGTCTGGCCTATTTATTAATTTGTGTTTCTTTGCGACACCTGATATTGTTATTGGGTTCCTTTGCTAGATATCTCAAGATGGGAAGCATGGGCAGACTTCATATGTGTGTAGAAGTACCATATTGTGTAAAAGAAGCATATTGTTTTTGGTGGAGGGCAAAGGTCATTTGGGGTCACATGGGGCAAATTGTGAAAACCTTGTAATCACGATATCTCAATACTGGAAGCTTTGGCCGACCACTAATTTAGTGTGTAGAAGTACCACATTGAGTTAAAGAAGCCTATAGCTTTTGGTGGAGGTCAAAGGTAATTTACGGTCATCAGAGGTCAAACCGTGAAACCCTTGTGAACATGTACACCACTATACATTACGTCAGATTCATGAAGAAAACTGCTCATGTTACATCATCGAAACCACAATGCATTTTTGCATTCTGGTTGTTCATATAGTGTTTCTCTTTCACTTTGGTTTTCATGTGGATCTTTCTTGTTTTTCTTTTTACCGTTTGTGGTTTTATATAGTCTTGGTGTTGTCAGTGGCGGAGCGTCCATACAGTCAGGGGGCGGATGCCCCACCCACCCCCCCCCCCACCTGACGGACTCAAATGGACTGTTGGCGCCCGTTTCAGCTTTTTACCACTTTTAACTTATTCACGATTATTTACTTTTTTATTGCGCTCTCATCTACCTATTGACATTTGTCACATTTTGTTGGCGATGACACCTATTTATTCTTCGTTTATCTGCAAATTATCAAGGCCCTGAAAGGGTCATTTCCGGCGATCTAGGAAGTATCTTTACTCCAAAAATTTCTGTACGCTCCGCGCCAACCTGTGGTGGCGCTCCGCTTAGATAGTGTCGAAAGCGCCCCTACAGACCATTCTCGCCCCCCTTGACCAATACCCCTAGCTCCGCCACTGGGTGTTGTTATAAAGATATTTGCGTTATATACAGGTTGGTTATTTATTATGATTATGATCATTATTATTACTGAATTTGACTTCCCTGTTGTATACCTTGAATTTGTTGGCAACATCTTAAGTTGTTTTAACGATCAAGTCACTGTCTTTAATTAACTTAACTTCCAAGTCTAGTCGTGACAAAGCACGTTAAGGTAAGTGACTACGTGAATAACAAACGCAGACGTGTGTAACCGCCGGATAAATTTAACGCCTATACTGTATGTGTTAACATTAGATGTCTCAGCTTATATAAATGTTCGAAATTGTCTTTGTTAAGTGTCGGTTGGGTGAATCAATTTCAATTTCTTTCTTTTTTCCCTCATATGTTTGTACAAGGTTAATACAAAAATAACATTACAGTAGGAAGGTTAACAGTATGAAGGACACTAGAAAAACAGCAAGGCTGTTATCTCAGCCTAGTGACAAATGGACAGGTAAGTGGAGGGAGTTATGTTTGTTGTTATAGATAAGGCATTTAAAGGGCTAAGATCCTGGCGTACTCATGACGGTTTCAGTTGTTCACGCTCAAGCCATACTCAATAGCAAAACAACAAAGATAGGTAACGCAAAGTGAAAAGAGAAAACTGAAGGTCACAATTCCTTTAATATTTAACTTGTCATCCTATTCTTCAAGCATAGCAATGATGACTACTTCAACAACAAAAATAACAGCTCCACCACCATGCAATAACAAGAACGAAATAATTACAACAACTCGTGCAGAAGGAGAGATTTAAGCCGAGGTATTCACGAAATAATATCCGAGGAATGACTATGATGCCTTCTGGTGACTTCTAAAACCATATTGCAAAACATTACAAATGTGTTACAGATATGCTAAGATGGTAATGATCTTTGAAAATAATAATACTGATGTTTCAAGAATAGAACAAACTCGCATTTATGATATGACCAACGATGACACTGTAGTCTGGCACGAATCAATCATAATATTGAACGGATTGATTTAATTTACTGCACGCATTGCTAGAGAAAACTGCAAAATACCCATGCATGCATACTATCTATCTATATATATAGATATATATATATATATATATATATATATGTATGCATGTATGTATATATATATATAGGCCTATATATGTGTGTGTGTAATGAGTAAAGTAATGAGTAAATGTCTCATATTGTAGCAATTAATAATAGTATAAAATATAGTACATATACAATTTATGACATCATTATAATGAAAAAGATATAAGAAGTTAATATAAGATATTTAAGCAGAGCAGCGTCCATAAATCTGGGCGTCTACTTAAAAAAAAAAAAAAATAGAGGAAATTGTGAACGATAACGAATGTCATTTTGAGAGCTAAATACCAGAGAAGAAACAGCTGTATGTAGGCTAAATGTTATAACACAAAGTTCAAAGTCTCCAACTATTTTTGCTTTTCTGGTACAAGGTAAAATGATAGATAACTAGGATTTAGGTATGACTCGCCGTGGGTAAATCAATAACCTGTAACTTGCCTCTTTGATCATAGTGATAGGACCGCCGCCAGGGACACACAAATATTGTACTCAACTTCCCCCAACTCAGAATTTCGGCTACGGACCATGCTCTTGCGGTGACCCGTTTCGCGGTTTCATTTTTCGCACCGAACACAATTTATTAGTCCACACATGTGTACTGGTTAAAAATGATGATGATTTCCAATTAAAGCCTTCTTTGTTGTCCCTGGTTATCTTGTCTTTTTGGTTATTTATTTATCATGTGACTGTACTTAATTATCAATCGACTGCATTTATTTATCATGTCACTATATTTACTTCTCATGTGGACTGTTTATGTTACCTTCACAACGTTAGCTGTCTAATGTATGCACACACAGGGGGGTAAGAGCCGAGGGGGCACTGGGGCACGTGCACCCCCCCCACTTTTTTCCAAAGTAGCAAATGTGCCCTACAGGCAAATAAAATGTGCCCCTTTGATGAAGAACTGTCTTTGGATATCTTAAGCCTTTGTTCATTTTAATATTTTATTTTAATTATTTATGTTTAGTCTGTACATGCTATTCTTAAAATGGCATACCATATCTTTTTGTAGCACGGTTAACAATAAACAATCTCAATAAATAAAAAA
>JAIPMN010024858.1:0-18398 GCA_020650975.1 Apostichopus californicus
GGCAGACGTGAAAGCGCGTCAGCATTTTGATGTTTACGACCTGCCCTATGAATGATGTTCCAATCCAAAGGACATTGGTATCTCTCCAGTTAACTTCCCACTCCGTCTCTCTCCCTCGTTCCGACTCATTCTCAAATCAAAACTGCGTATAATTACACAATTGGCTCAACATTTTACGCCTAATGTCGATATCACACTTACCAGATGTGATATAGGAGACAACGTTCATTGCGACGACATGGGTACACTCGTACTTGTCTAATCCCTCCTTTGGTGGTTTACATAACAACGATAGTAACGAAAATATTGTTCAAATATCTCCTTCTGTTGGACGTTTAATTATACTTAAAGCATTGCTGAAGTCAATTAAGATATCTCCGAGTTCTGAGCGTATATTTGTAACGTGAATGCAGCATACTAGATCCAAAATGAACGTCGTGATTGGTAAGTAGTCGGGCTTTCCCATAAGTACATAGAAGTGGTTACACGAAATTTTGCAAGGGCATTTACGTACATGCGAGTTAGGCTGGGCCTGAGTTTGCTCTTCTTACATAGGTTGATGTGAACACTGCGTGGCATATAGTGTATAAACATGCAACACTATCTACAGCATATGTAATATCTATCAAATTGAAGCAATTGTTAACATCTTACACATAATACCACAATTATTTATGTATCTCTGTTAATTTTTAAGGTGTTTTTGATGTTATGACCTTGACTTATAATGATCTCTAGGTCTATATATACATACTTGTTGCCCACAAATGACAGGGAACTTGCAATATAACAGGTTACATTGCAATTTACCCTGTACCGAAACAAGCGGAAAAAAGTTCTTTTTTACTAAAATGTGCTGTAACTAATCGATATATTGCCTTTTATCTGGAACAGGTGGAGGAAGCGGCTTCATTGGACGCCACCTCGGCCGTCATTTGATGCAAAAGGGATATAATGTTGTCAATGTTGGTAGGAAAGCTGGCAAAGGAAAGCTGTCATGGGTAATTTCCATTTCAAACTTTTTTTAAACAATTTTGGAAGATGCTTAGTTTTTAGATATGATGGGAGCAATGATGAACTACATTTCAAAGCCTTAAGAAAATACTTAAATGTTTACATGGTATCAATATCAGGTGACCGTGACACATTTATCATCTTCAGTGCATTAATTAGCTTACCATTCCTGCCAGTTGGCTTAGTATATATGTCTCCAAATTTATTTGACTAATTTTTTTTATCCTTCTGCAGTTGTGTTGATCAAGTGCAACCCCATGATAGTTCTACCCCTGGAGAAGTATTTCATAATATGTATTACTATCAAGTATGTTGAACTTGAACTGTACATCATGCTGGTAATATGAAGCTACTCAAACGCTAGCCAACTTGTATTTGTGTTCTAAAATTTGTGACATTTTTGGATAATATATTATGTATTATAGTTTTCCAGCTGATCTAGCCATTAGCATGTTTTCATGTTATGCCAAGGCTTATATTTTCTTTTCTTTCTTTTTTCATCGAGCGGTTTATTAGTCCGTCTGTTTTATTGTCTGTTGACCTGCAGCACATGTTAAAGTGTGAAGTAGTTTGTTGTACAGTGTTGGCAAAATTGTTGTCAATTTCACAGGGAAGGGTAAGGTCAATTTATTGGACAACTGCATATTTTGCTTGAAATATGAGCAGTTTAACACAAATTTGTTATTTTTACTACTAAATTCTACTGATACACTTATGTCTTGATCAGTATTACATATGAAATAAATATTTATGACTTCATCACCAGTCGTGATAAATAAATTTATGCACAAGATTTAATAACAATTAACAAAAGACTTTCATTAGTATGCAAATGAGCACACTGACAGCAAAATATGTCACAGAAGCAACAGCTCTGCCATCGTCTCTACTGATATGTGGTATAAATTTTAGCAGCTGTGGGGCTGTTTCATCCCAGGTAATCATAATTTTAATTCACAGGATCAAGTAGAAAAAGATGGCCTACCTCCCTGCAAAGCAGTCATCAATCTTGCTGGTCAGAATCTATTTGATCCCACAAAGAGGTATCTTCAGAAACTTATTGTAAACCTATAGGAATTTTAATTAATTACATCACAGAATCCCTGTGATTGCAAAATATGAGTGTCAAAACTTCTCATAGGTAATTTTGAAAATATGGCCAACAAAAGAACAACTTTCAATATTAATATTTGGTTTTGTTGTTCTCATATTTGGTTTTTATTCTCATATTTTTGCTTTGTTGTTTACATATTTGTCTGCCTTATATTCCATGATTCAAATTCATTTGAACAATGCATATTATAGAACCAAAACGAAAAAACTGTTAACATTTTGTAAGTGATTTCTTTACTTTTTATATTTCAAACAATTTCAGATAACTGCGCTTCTTTTCTCACGTTCACTTTTCATCAGTAAGGTTCCAACTTGACAATGAAATTAATAATTTACAACTTTCGAAGCTATCATTTTATTTGCACCCGAGATATGAAAACGACCTTATTAATTAGAGGTCATTTAAAGCCACATCGTCAATAATACTGAATCAATTAAACTGAGACTTCTGTTCAATTGATTTAGTATTTTTGACAAGTTTTGCTGATAAGGTAAATTTTGTGATAAAAAAAGATTATATATGTCAAACTTGATTTTCAGATGGTCAGAGCAATTTGTTAACGAATGCTTCAACAGCCGTCTGAAGACAACTAGCCTGCTTGCTGAAGCTATAGTTAATATGTCGCAACGACCCGAGGCTTTTGTATGCACCTCCGCAACAGGTAAAATATTACAATCTCAAGATGTTATTGAAACTTTTTGCAGTGTTGGAAGCTAAAATTCTTTAAAATCTCACATAAGATACTGTGACCAGCAAGGGTGCAATAACCATTTATGTAGGGGCAAGGGGGGGGGGGAGGCAAGGATATAACAGGACGTCCACGGTAGGTACTTTGAGAAATTTTGTTAAAATGAAGGGTGCTTAGATTCAAAATGTTACTATATTTTGCAATTTTGAAGCGATACTGATGAATATCCAACTGTTCAGCATGTACAGCACACACATTATTTATTTGATTTTGGTTATGTTTTGTCTGCCCCCCCCCCCCCACCATCTGAATTACTCGTTGTTGCACCTCTGTTGACTGCTACGATACTTATCATCCTCTTATCTCCATGGTTACAGGATACTATCCATTTTCAGAGACGGAGGAATTCACTGAGTCTTATGATGGCCCTCCTGCAGATTTTGTAGAGCAGCTGGTTCCCAAATGGGAAGCTTGCATTGCTTTACCAGAATCTCATAAAAATGTCCGGACTGTGATTATTAGAACAGGTAATGAGCAATAAATATAAAAAAGATTCAACTTAGTCATTACATATTACAATTTCTTCACAACATTTTCTTCTTCTCTGGATGAATGCATTAAAAGGACAAAGATAAAGTCATTTTGAAGATGCCAATCCTTCTGCTGGAACCAGATACAATTATAAAACATTTCCATGTTTGAAAAACTTAATATTTAAGCATGGTTAAACATTTTTTTCTTAACCAACTAGTTGAGTATTTAACAGGGTTTATGGATAACAAAACTGATGCTATGAACTGTCAGTTTACAATAAAAATATTCTCACTTTCCAGCCCATCAATAGATAAAGAATGTGGTAGCTTGTATACCTTGTGTGAACATATCCTTAGTTTTCAGAGAATTGATTGAGATGGACCAGCTATGGTTTCTCTCTCCTTGTGAATAAACTTTCGACACCAATTTTGTTTTCATTTAATCAAGAATGATATTTCTTTTTTTAAACAGGTTTGGTCTTTGGGAAGGATGGTGGCATGATGCAACAGCTTAGAATACCCTATTACCTTGGTGTTGGTGGCGTCATAGCCTCTGGAAAACAGTTCATGCCATGGATACACATAGAGGATATCGTAGGAATCTTTGTGCACGCTATCGAAACTGATATTACAGGAATACTAAATGGCACTGCACCACGCCCAGTAACAAACTATGAGTTTACCAAAGCCCTCGGTGCTGCTATGTGGAGACCAACCATATTTACTGTACCCGAATTTGCTGTCAATCTTCTTGTTGGCAAGGAGAGGGCACCAGGAATGATCAAAGGAAATAAAGTTATCCCACAGAGGGTTCTGGAAAGTGGTTATAGGTTTAAGTATGAAGACATCCATTCAGCTTTCAAGGATATTTGCAACTGACATTGAGGGAGTACTACAGGTGGGACTTGTGAAGCTGATATGGGTCTGAAATGCAGTGCACTGACGTGACTCATCTTATCAACTGGAGAATCCGTCCAGTTGTCATTCCATGCATTGTTCAGAAGACAGTTCCGAACACTGGATTTATTAGAATCTGCTATTTAAAAAGTTCCAAGATAACAGCAGCTACGTTCAAATCTTGTAGAATCGTTCAAATTTGCAAACACAACCATTAATCTATCACCATTTGATAGTAACATGTCATCGAAAGGTTTGTCAACATTTAATTTAATAAAATGTATTTTGTCGATGAAGCCAAAAAAAGAAAAGGAGAAACAAGAAAGAATGTTATCTTTTTTTTTATTGCAACATCTTTTTCTATGTTAAACCTTTTTACAGAAACTTTTTGTTTTGCATGCAGATAGTAATATCAGTCGACATAAAGACAGCCTCAATGAAGTGAATATGAATCACCACTGTTATCTCAAGGTGAAGAATGAAGAATATAACATATAATATAAATGTGAAAACTGTTTTGTGTACTAATGAAAGAAATATAGTTATGAAAGTGGGCACACCTCCCTCCCCCCCCCCCTCACAAGGTTACCCACTGAAAATAGATGTTTGTCAACTACTGAAAAATATGTAATTTGCAGGTATATCCTGAGTATGATAAAGGCAAGGATAAAGGACTGGATGGATATGAGGATAAAATGAATACTGGTGGGAAAGATAAATAATAGATAATGATGTAAAATAAAGCTGTCTGGTTTATATAACAAATATACATACCCTGAATTACACAGCAGGGCTGGCAGAAATACAACTTTTAAGTGAAAACCTTATTTTCTTTACATGAGCAGTTGTTCATATGTTGTCTTATTTCTGATGTCTAAATATCCTTACTGGCTCAACCCTCAGCCCTATTATTAACAATTAACACCATTTGTCTTGGATTTTTTTTAAATGCATTATAAACATGTCAATTGAGGCCATAAACCACCTATGTTTTCATAGTGTTGCTTTGCATATGATGAACTGACTCAACAGTATGTGTATTAGACTTCATAGTTCAGTCACTTTCTGTTTAAAGGGTCATACAGAAAATACAATCTGGATTGATAGCAGTTTGTCTTAAAGGTCTACAACAAATCAAACTTAATTGTGTGTCTAAAGTCATCCTTTAACAGCCCAAAGGAACAAAAACGTCACACCAAATAGCATTTTTAAGAAAAATATCAGCCAGATAAAATTGGAAAAGGTTTCTCAACAACAAAGATGAAAAAGAAAGATAGAAAAGCTGTTCTGAATCCAGCACTGAAAGCTGCAGTGTGTTTCTGTCATCTGGTGGAACCATACGCATACAGTGTAGCCTTGACTTTACCTAGGATGTATGTATCCCTGTTCCAAGTTACTGTAATATCTGAGGGTCTGTAACAGAGGTGATGATATCTTCTGACATCGGTCATTTCTTGATCTGTTGAAGAGCATGCCTAAATGCCTTTTGCCAGGCTTCCTTGTTCAGAATTGGACTATATCCCTGTAAACACAAAAAGAAAAATGTTTCCTTAATACACTTCTCTCTTCCATTCAAATTCTACAAGCAATGCTACAGAATCCCATAAAATTTGTGTTGTGAACCAGTCATATTCTTGGGTCACCATGGCAAGGATGGATTAATGATAACTAGTTTGTATATTAATGGGAAGTAAAAATCTTTCTGGTACATGTGATGGGGCATCAGTGAGTTTACTTAACAAACACATTACTAATAGAAGCCAGTACCAGCATTGAAACAAGGTATTACATTGAAGGTTTCAACTATCAGGCTCACAGAAGCAAACTTCCAAACCAACCAATCAAGACAAGAGTGGTAATTTAGCTGCCACATCACATGACCTTAAACTACCAATTAAAACATCAGATCAGGAGCCACTGCTTGCATCTGCTTGGCAAACCTTTTGATCCTTGCCAAAGGTATAAGAAATATTTGCAGTTGTGATGGCATGTGTGTTTGTCCGTGTGTATGTGACACTGCTTTTAAAACAAGATAAGTCAAGAAGTACATGATGCTGAACTTGATACTGAACTTGCTGAACTTGATCTTGATACTAAGTGTGTGGAATTTGACGTAGAGGCTACAAAACCATTTTGAAACTGATGGAGGTCTAAGGTCATTTGAAGTCAACATTAATGAAAGTCTTTCAAATTCTGGTAAACTTAAAAAAGCCATACTTTGATGGATAGCACAGTTGGTATGTGGGTGCACCTTAGTGAGTACCAAAACCCTATTGATATTTACAGAGGTGAAATGTCGATTGAGTATGAAAACCTTTGCAACGAGTACAACAACCCTATTGTTGTTTATTGAGGATAAATTGAAAACCTTGTAAACAAGGTAACCTCAAATTTGAACTTCAATAAACTTCATACTTTGTAAATATTTTCAAATAAGTGTCAAGAGCAAGTTGTGTTATATGGAGGTCAACGAGGTCAAAGTATGAAAACTTTGTAAAGTACACTTACTCCAATATTTAATATTTGCTATAGAGATCCATATCAGTAAGAGCAAGAATCATTCTCATTTTTAAGGAGGTCATTGGTCAAATAAGGTCAACAGGGGTTAGACAAGGAAAATCTTGTAAATAGGATATCGTGTTAAGTCAGCAAAGACACCGAACCTCAAAGTAACCACAAAGTAAAGCTGCTTAGCTTTTGGATTTTGTTGCCAACTTCTAATAGACACATCAATATAACCAAGTTTTATTCAAATCTTTCTGTAAACTTAAAGCACTTTGTTACATAAAAGGATTAACCTGTTTGCTTGCTATTGCTACTATTACAGAATGTTTCTAAGATAGTAAAAGAGGTAATTGGAGTTGTCCTCACTCTGGTTGCAGTTTCTTCCAAAAGTTCCAAAGAAACAGAACCCTGCATATGAACTTTAGCAAGGAATCTATCGGGCTTTCTGGTCTAAGGAAGAGACTTGTTTTAGTTTACAATATCCTGTCAGCCTATTTATGAGCACACAAAACAACACTGCATACAATGAAATATTACCATGAAACAACACTAATTGACACACACACATCCATACGGATGCTGCAAACTATACTATCTAACTGTAACATAAGTCTTTCATACCTGATGTAAGCCATAAGGTGGAGGTCTATTATAATATGTGAGTCCACCCACTTTAATCGGTTCTACAGCACTCAGAGTTCGACTGTGGATAGTGCTGGATTGTTCCACCGGCGAAGAGTTCAGCTGTATATGGCCAGCAGGAAGACTAGTGGAACGTGTTAATGGATGAGGAACTGTAGACTCGTCACTTGTACACATAAGCCTGGCAGGGTCTTCGAAGGGTGGGCCCTGGAAAGACAAAAAAAAACATACATGAAAAGATAGTGAAGCTGAGGATTTCAATTGAAGGAGGAATTTCTTATTTGGTCAAATCTGAATGTTAGAAAAAGAAACAGAATGGATTTCTGCATTGGAACTGTTACCTAACTGATGATGTTTGCTATATCACTGGTCACTATCACACTTGATGATGTATGCTATATCACTGGCCACTATCACACTTGATGATGTATGCTATATCACAGTGGCGTAGGAAGGTACTTTTGAGTGGGGGGCTGAAGACTGATGGCCGGCCTGGGGGAGGGGTCTTTGTTTGGATTTTTTTTTGCATTTCCAGATGACCTCAGATGCAATTTGGTGCAATATAGCACACTTCAAAACCATTTTGTAAATAATTTTGCATTTTCACCTTGCCTTAGATGCAATTTGGTGCTCCAAATGAGATTTTTTTCAGATTTGGAAATGAAAAAGGGGTTTTCTGACTTGCAGAGCGGGGGGGCGGAATGATACTTCCGCCCCACCATATTTTTCACTGGGAGGGCTGGCGCCCCCCCAGCCCCACCGGTTCCTACGCCCTAGCTATATCATTGGTCACTATCACACTTGATGATGAATGTTATATTAAAGGATATTCTCATACTTGATCGTGGTTGACACTTAACTTGTTACTTTTGTCATATTTACTACATCACTGGTCACTATCACACTTGTATGCTATAGCACTGGCTTCTCTCACACTTGACGATGTATGCTATATCACTAGTCACTATCAGACTTGATGATGTATGCTATATCACTGGTCACTATCAGACTTGATGATGTATGCTATATCACTGGTCACTATCAGACTTGATGATGTATGCTATATCACTGGTCACTATCACACTTGATGATGTATGCTATATCACTAGTAACTATCACACTTGATGATAGGATATTCTCATACTTGATCAAGGTTGACACTTAACTTGTTACTTTAGTCATATTTACTACATGACTGGTCACTATGACACTTGATGATGTATGCTATATCACTAGTCACTATCACACTTGATGATATATGCTATATCACTAGTTACTATCACACTTGATGATGTATGTTATATCACTAGTTACTATCACACTTGATGATGTATGCATATCACTGGTCACTATCACACTTGATGATATATGCTATATCACTAGTTACTATCACACTTGATGATGTATGTTATATCACTAGTTACTATCACACTTGATGATGTATGCATATCACTAGTTACTATCACACTTGATGATAGGATATTCTCATACTTGATCAAGGTTGACACTTAACTTGTTACTTTAGTCATATTTACTACATCACTGGTCACTATGACACTTGATGATGTATGCTATATCACTAGTCACTATCACACTTGATGATATATGCTATATCACTAGTTACTATCACACTTGATGTATGCTATATCACTAGTCACTATCACACTTGATGATGTATGCTATAACACTAGTCACTACCAGACTTGATGATGTATGCTGTATCACTGGTTACCATATACTTACCCTGATGATGTATGCTATATCACTGTTTCTTATTGTATGTTGAAGGCTGGAAGGCATGACTTTACAGAGTGGTGATGACCAGCATCCAAGTAGAAAGTTACGAGTGTATTTGATTTCTTTACCAGAATTAACTGTAGAGTAAATATGATAATAAAGCCATCAAAGGAAACAAAAAATGAAATAGTAAATCATTTGTAAGTTTACTATATTTCTTGCAAATTATTACCAAATAAATATGAAATCTAAGTGTACTTAAAAACAGCTCCTTTTGAAGATGATTTGGTAAAACTGTTGATCAAATTCTCTTAGCTTGTTTTAGTAAGCTCGGTCAAGTTTACATTTATCAATTAGATTTAGATGCATATGAAACAAATAAACATGACAGATTTATTTGGAGTTGTCTATATTTGCATTAAGCTGATTAGCTTAAAGTTATCAATCAGACTTTACTGGAATAACTATTATCAACATTTAGGTAATTTTCCATTGGTAGGGTTTGGAATTCTACTTCAGTTGGTAAACTTTGCACAACAAAGGAAGAAAAGTTCACCTCACATACACTACTGTATCTCTGTCAGGTATTGTAGCTACAATCTGAACATATTATTGCCTCCAGTCCTACACTCCCTGATTAATAGCCTTTGGAAAAAGTGTCACTAAAGGTACCAAACCTACTCTACCGAATCAAAATGATCAAATGTGATTATTTAGAAGCTATTATAGGTAAATAAGGACAAACATTTAGAAATTTTCAAAAATTTATAAAATTTTATATTTCTTAAAAATACAGAAATTTATTGGGTGGTTTTTTTTTCGACCTTGGACGTAACCTCACCTTTTAATAACCTGTACTGTGCTGAAGATACTGATGAAGAGCTGTTTGAGCCGGCATCACTTTCGTTTGAGCTGTCCGAACCATCGTCAGGAAATCTGTCCTCTGTATCGCAATCACAGAAAATATCTTCACTTATATCAGACTTCCTGCTGCTCTGTCTGGACAAACCACTGGCTGAACTATCCCGTCTTGAATACGTCCAAATCCCACTGCTGCTACTACTTCCAGTTCTTGATCTCCCACTGCTGCCACCACTAGCCATCCTTGTCCTTGTGGATGGAGTATCTGCAGGGATTTTTGCATGTTAATCAATCATAATGAACTCGGTGCTTTAGTAGGCATGAGCTACTCTTTCCTATTGTTCACTAACTTTATTATAATGTTTAATTTCTCCCTCTTTCTACCTCTCTGTAACCTTTATCAGTGTACATGTTTTCTGATGGAACCAACTTGTATATACACTGAAAACATGACTTTAAAGTGACACAACATCTTCTATTGCCCTGTAACACATCAATCTCTGCTGATCATCTCAATGCATAGACAGGTCAGCCAGAGAAGGTTGGATGAGTATATAACAAATATGTCAATGAACAGATAGATTTCAGAAGAAGAATTAGGTTATGCAAACTTCACCAACCAATGCAACTTTTCATTCAAAACTCTGTAGGTATGGCAACAAAACAAAACTAAAAAGTTAATATGTCGTTGCTCCAACGGCCATATGCAATGAGGTAAATCCTATTGAAAATGGATCGTTAGCTTATAAAACAATGCTACCTGAATTCTTTTCACATGCTTATGGACAACCTTGCAAGAATCTTATTCCATTCACCTGTACAAGAATCTGAGAGTTCAGCTGTACAAGAATCTGAGAGTTCAGCTGCCTACATAAAGGCTTTCAAAGACCTAACAGTGTGCACCTCCTTTACAATCATGCAAGAAGCTAAGGGTTCTAGTTGAGACTCGCAATAGGCATCTTCAAGCCATTGACATTCAACAACCTTTAGAATGACATCAAAATGTGGTAACGACTCAAATAATATGGAATTATAACAATTGTTATCAAACAATAGCCATGGGCTCATCTGTAAAAATGTTTGTGATGAATACATTACACTTATGAACTACTCAAATGCTTGAACAAAACAGCAGCACACACTGGTAAACTATTGGCCAAAAAATTAACTTGTATCATTGCATGTTTCAATGCAGCCTGGGGTAGCATGAATAGCACAATGCATCCATAATACTGCACAGGTCTACCGAGTATAGAAGAGCACAGAATCATGACAGCTTTACACAACATTTTAGCCTCTGGAAAAAAACTGATATATTCCAAGTTCATCTGCCTCTGCCCAGTTCCTGAATCAAATATAACTTTGTGCAAAACGTAACATGGTCTTACCTTGTGGTGGAGACTTTGATATGTCGATAAAGGCACAAGGTACCTGCAAAATAAAGATAATGGTTTCAGAATGGAAACAAATTTAGCAAATGTTTAGTAATTCCAAGTACAATCGATATTTGGATGATCATTCTTCAATGAAGATAGATTGGTAATCTATTTTTATTGATCAATAGAGATGACAAATTCTGTTCAGGTACAAAGTGTATAGTAAATGTATCTATAGTCAAACTCTCTTGTTAGTTCCTAAGAAGTCGATCTCGACCATCGAAGCCGACCTAAAGAATGATACTCATGAATATCACAAGACCTCCAAGTAAGTTACAAGATTAAGGCCAAATTTGAAGCAGAAAAGTTTTGGATAAGCAGTTTGCTAGCAGTTTCATTTTATTTTGACTCTCAAAATTAACACTGCATTATATAACAGACAGAAAGACACTTCCTGAGATGGATCTTACCTTAAAGTTAGCTGGGTCTTCATAATACTCAGCTATCCTCTCACTATCCTCCCAGTTATTGGCTCTCAGTTCCAATAGTTCTAGTATTTTCCACCTTGCAGCGTCACTGTGAGTTTTGTTCATGACCATATCTCTCAAGTTGTTGAAGGTTTGATCAACGGTGTCTATTACAGAAGAATAACATCGTGTATTAGTTAGTTTCAAACAGGCCAAATGAATCTTAAAAGAATGCAAAAAATATATATTAAGCCACCTTACAAAACGTTACACCTTATAAAACCTCTCAAATTAACTATTGTATAATACTTCAAGCTGTGAATGAGCAACAACATTACTTGCTAGTTGCTACAATGGCATCCCAACCAAATGACCTCTGTGGTCAGTGTTGGACACCAACTGATCTGAATCTTTGTACGTTACATACCCATACCCTAGCTATTTCTTAAATACCACATCAAAATGAAACTGGGTGTGTGATAACTAGTTTCACTTTAGCACTGTGACGTTTTGTCATTTCAACTTCTCTGAGTTGAGTGTCATTGGACTGAAGTATTACATAATAAGACTAAAACGCAACTATTGAGAAGTTCAAGTTGTTCTTGACATAC
This sequence comes from Apostichopus californicus, assembly GCA_020650975.1. Classification (NCBI taxonomy): domain Eukaryota; kingdom Metazoa; phylum Echinodermata; class Holothuroidea; order Aspidochirotida; family Stichopodidae; genus Apostichopus; species Apostichopus californicus. The sequence goes on from JAIPMN010024858.1 coordinate 12,446, forward strand.
CCTGATAAATATTGATCAAAATTATTGGATATTGACCGACGTAAAACCTCTTTGGAGAATATAGCTATTAACTTTGACCTTCTCTGCCAGATTTAAGGGTCATGTGAGAAAATGAGAAAAACCTCCCCCCTTCTTGTAAAGTGTTTGCATTATACACCTAGGCTATCTATTCTATTATAAAAGGTTACTGTATATATCGCTTCATGAAGATCCCCTATGACAAATTGGTAGTAAAAAGAAGAAAGTTTGTTTATAAATTCCAAAACTTCAAGCTCATCTTTTACACATTTACTCAGATAATATTGATGAGATCACCATGTACACAAAGTCATGGATGACTCACCTTCATCTTCCATATCCAGATCGGACCCACTTGTCTTCAGCGTCCAGTATAACCGACCCATCAGTTTATCAAATTGTCTGAGATTGGGAAAGGAAGGGGACAGAAGTGGAAAAAAGGTAAAATTAAATCTACAGTTGATGAAAAGCAGTGAAACAATGTGGATACTATTGCACAGTTGGGGAGAACTGAACAGGGACAACAGGCTGCAGAATAAGAGCAGTGTAGTAACATAATGTGAAGAAACAAATGACATATGTGAAGAAAATTTGTTAGAAATCACTTATTCTCTAGCAAAACTTTCAAAATGGACACATAAACTGAATTAAAATATTCTAGAACTTTGCCAAAAGTTTTTGAAATTCAGATGGGTTACTGTGTACAGTTTGTGGTAGTCGTTTACTCAATTGCTGTAATCTGCACACATAACATATATATGCAGTTTATAGTGGGCACTAACAAGTTTTATAACTAAGATTAACTGCACTCACAGCACTGTTTACCTATTTTCTGACAGTTCAGGAACTTGAAGGGACTACAAAATAAAGCAGGCAACAAGAGGATAATAATAAAATGCTCTCTGTTATAGAAGCACTGTTGTAAATATATGGAAAACAATATAAATATCATGTCAATGAGACCTGCAGAACATTCAAAGCATTGTTTAAATTGGAAACATTGTGTTCTCTTTAGCAATATCGAGGATAGCATAGTCCCTGAAGCATGCAAGTGCATTTTTAAAGAGTTTATTGCTCTCTTCCATATACCCATTAAATTTCCACACTAGTTTTGCCCACTCCCTGTTAATGGCAGACATACTTACTTCCTCTCTGTGGCTGCCTGAAGGATGCTACCATATTCCAGTTAAGTTTCCACACTAGCTTTACCCATGCCATGTTAATGGCACACATGCTTACTTCCTCTCTGAGGCTGCCTGAAGCATGCTACCATATTCCCATTAAGTTTCCACACTAGTTTTGCCCACTCCCTGTTAATGGCAGACATACTTACTTCCTCTCTGTGGCTGCCTGAAGCATGCTACCATATTCCAGTTAAGTTTCCACACTAGCTTTACCCATGCCATGTAATGGCACACATGCTTACTTCCTCTCTGAGTCTGCCTGAAGCATGCTACCATATTCCCATTAAGTTTCCACACTAGCTTTACCCATGCCCTGTTAATGGCAGACATATTTACTTCCTCTCTGTGGCTGCCTGAAGCATGCTACCATATTCCAGTTAAGTTTCAACACTATAGCTTTACCCATGCCCTGTTAATGGCACACATGCTTACTTCCTCTCTGAGGCTGCCTGAAGCATGCTTCCATATTCCCATTAAGTTTCCACACTAGCTTTACCCATGCCCTGTTAACAGCAGACATACTTACTTCCTCTCTGTGGCTGCCTGAAGCATGCTTCCATATTCCCATTAAGTTTCCACACTAGCTTTACCCATGCCCTGTTAAGAGCACACATACTTACTTCCTCTATGTGGCTGACTGAAGCATGCTTCCATATTCCCATTAAGTTTCCACACTAGCTTTACCCATGCCCTGATAAGAGCACACATACTTACTTCCTCTCTGTGGCTGCCTGAAGCATGCTTCCATATTCCCATTAAGTTTCCACATTAGCTTTACCCATGCCCTGTTAAGAGCACACATACTTACTTCCTCTCTGTGGCTGCCTGAAGCATGCTTATGTATTTCAACAGTTTCTTGCTTCCTTCAGAGAGCTGTTTCTTTTGTCTGAGCATAAAGTCCCCCTCATCTAGGTCACTGCCTTCTTGAGATGATCTTCTGTGATCCTTACCAAATAGCGCCCTCGCTGAATATCCAAATGATCTCCTTGTTTTCAACTGAGACATCTCTACAGTGCTCAAGTGCTTCAATGTCTGAAATAGACAGAAAATATTGAATTTGAAATCAACCGTTTATGAATACTAGTTGGTAAACTTCAATAAAAGATAACGCTTATTGTCACAAATTTGTTCATGCTGAATTGAAACCTTTCATAGTTTTGTTATCTGTTGGTATAGCTCTTTTATTTATTTCCAGTAATCAAATGTACAGTCCTCAGTTCCTCTGGGTGTTTTTTAAGAAGGGGGGGAGGATGCGTAGGTGGGGGTGGGAAAAGGTAAAAGTTGATGGGCTATTGTAGACCATATAAAAGTATCAATTAGCTACAATGAATGAAACTGGGTTGGCTGGCAAACACCAGTTGCCTACTGATAGAAGTTCTGCCCAATTAATCCAGTTACTAATGGCAAGACAAAACTACACAATTATTTATATGAGTCACAATAAATTTCTCCTTCATGTTTTTAAACTATTATTATGATTGATGTAGCCTAGGCAATTTACTGTGCCCTTAGTTTCATTTTGGGGCCACATACTGTAACTCTTGTCATTCAAACATTGTAAAAAATTTCACTCATGCAACAATCCCAGCTAACATTAGCCATTGGTTTCTCACCAGCCCATTTTAACCGGGCGATGCAACTGGTTTAATTGATTTTGCTTCTCAGCACCCTGTTTGAAAATTTTGCACCCAGATTTGTATGTTGAGCGCCTGGTTTAATATTGTAAAGAGTAATCAATGCTTACAAGTACAACTAATACATGCGGACCTCTTTAAGTTCAACCTCAATATAAACATTGACTAAATTATGCACACTTATTTCAGTTAACCCTATTCCCAATTACAACTGTAGCGTATACAAGTAGACTCAAACCCGGTCTCTAGGCTAGCTGTCTGTTGTTGATAGGGCCTTATTTGAGGCCAGAAATTCTTATGTTAAAAAGTTGAGTAGGCCTTGGCCTAAGCTTAACTTAGTTAATTTGTATGGCTAGCCTGATTATGCACCGTATGTTTTATCTTCTATAGGAAATAAGTTCTCACAACAGTGTGACTCAGCGTAGCCTTGTCGGCGTTGAAATTATAGGTTGCGTTATGCTATGGAGAGAAATAATGAATTATTTCATTCAACTCTAGCCCGGCCAGATGGCCAGGAACGGCAGTATCGCACCGTGTCCATGACTTCCCGTACTAGTTCATGTAGCATATATGCTGTCAAGTTGCATGGTTACAGTCTTATTCTGTACGTCCTAACACTTTCGTGCCACAAGTACACAACACCCTATAATAAAATGGACTGCGCTGCACTTGAACTTCTACGCAAGCATACCAAAATTATTTCAAAGTTACATTGGCGTAGGGTTAAACAAATAAAAGAACAAAATATGAAAGATGTGTATGATGTCGTAACAGCCCGTCACATTAATATAAAACAAACTCTACCAAAACAACCGTCCACATCTAGGTGTTTCCAACTTCATAAGGGTTAATATTTATTATCTCTGCACGTGTGTATATGTCCTAGAGAAACACATTTATGGAATGTATTTATATTCATGTGCCTGATTTTTGTTGACCTGGTAACATTCAGTCTATTTCATACCGGGATTTATGACCTTTTCAAATTAAATTCAGGGGCGTTTAAGCCGACTCTCATGTACAGACTCGAGGTAAGGGCCAGCAAGCAGAAGATGAAAGATAGACATTGAATTTTGCATTCTAGGCCATTGGCCTATTTGGGTTATTAAAGGTCTGCTTTATTGGCTCAATTACAGCACGTTATAGATAGCTAGGAAAGTTTTGTGATTATGTAATCGACCTGCTACGGTCGTAAATTGACCTGCAGGCTTTACAATGAGCCTGCATTGTCCCATTGTGTAAACACTCTGTGGAAATATGCTCATGTCTACAGTGTAGTTGACCATACAACGCTCACACAAAAATCCTCATACAAGAAAAAATATGTGACAGGCGTTGCAAACTAATTGGTAAGAAACAAGTCATTTTACGACCAAGGCAGGTCGATTACGTAATCTCAAGAAACTTTTCCATGATAGCATGCGGTCTACACGCAAGGTTATGCCGATAACTTCCCCTCGTTTTGCGGCGTCGTTATTCTCAACTTATTTGGAGAACGACAGTTCACATTCCCAACCTATTTTAATTTAGTGAATTCATATTATTATCAATCCCTAATCTATGTTGACTTTTTACAGTTGTTAAACTCAACGCCAACCTATTATCGAATATTCCGACCAGCGAAGAATTGCCGGGACATGATCCCGCTTTTTTTTGTTAAATATAAAATAGTATAGCAGCTTAGAAAAGTTGTGTCGCCGCGATTTCGATTGCACTGAAAATCCTATTGCTATTGGCAAATATATGTATTGTATGTATGTATTTTAGATCCTCCTTCAAGGGGCAATTTTTAGGCCCGACCTATATATAGTTCGCTCCGAGACGCCTCTACCCTTTAGTGAGAGGTGATTCATATATGAGAAAAAGTACTATAGTAAACAATTAATGCGAATACTTCCTAGTGACGAAAGACCAATTCGAATTTAGCAAATAGATCCCCCCCCCCCCAACCCCTCCTCAGGCTGATTGTACAAGTAGGTCCTATACATGCAGTTAGAGTGCACTTTATAGTTACCCCACATGTATCGCATTCATGCCTACGGCTAATGGTTTCCCATGGAACATAATTCACGTCACGGCGTGGTTGGCTATATATAGCCCATTCCGTATACATATGACATTATTACAATACTGACCATATCTAGCATATACGGACCCCAAGTCGATGAATTAAATGTGTAAGATGGTACTCACCTGTTGGAATTTCTTCTCTTTCGATTCTGTTACGGTCAACTCCAATCCACTAGGTCTGATACACTGATTGTGTTCGCTACTGATACTAGGATAATTTACCTTATTACATAATATCAAGAGTCTCACATATGAGAAGAGAGATGCTCTTTGTAACATGAACTAATTTCTCTGATACACATCACAGTCGACCACACAATATAATGACAATACGATACAATGCGTGGTGGTACCGGTGGATTAACACTTGATATATCAAAGCAACCGTTTAAAGTAACACATCTTTAAGAATTAAGGCTAATTTCTACCGACTTGTGTCCAAATCAATAGTTTATCTCTGAATGAGAGAACGGCAGCTCTTTGTTAGTTGATAACATATATATACTGGCATAGCCGAGAACATACAGTGGGCCTATATGTATAGCCATATCTAGAAGAATATGTAGCATATAGTCCTACCTTCGGATTGTGTATATCGTCATATTGACGTAATGTAATTCGATAAGTCGAATCCGGGCGCAAGTACGAAGGCACCACGAGAGGACAAATCAGAAACCTCTTGTACTGATCAAGATCACAATGATAAAGTAAGGCGTGTATTTCTTTCCTGATAAAACTAAAAGTTGAATAAATTTATTGATTCCTATCAGAGCCGTATATATACGGCTCTGATTCCTATCAGTTCATACTGCCTTGTCGGTCCATCTAAATCGGTGCAAGACCTCCCTATAACTGATCGGTATGATAATATATTATGTCATAAAAAAATATGAAAGTGGTCTAGATTCGTTAATTTTTAGCCTTCTATATATTTGTATATGAAAAGATTTAGGCCACTATCTGAGCTTCATAAGTTGCAGTCATAATCCAGATTTTGTACTCATATCTAAATAAGTGATAACTGCAACCACTGTAGTGATATATATA
>JAIPMN010024860.1:0-15506 GCA_020650975.1 Apostichopus californicus
AAACTTCCAGCCTCCAGCCTCGAACCCGGGCCTCCCGCTTTGTACGCGGACACCCTAACCAACTAGGCCATGGACGCTGATTGTATGTCCAGAGGTTCTATATATAGGCTATATATAGGCTATATATAGGCTATATATATATAGGCTATATATATATATAGGCTATATATATATACATATACATATATATATATAGATATATATTTGGACACGTAACATTACTATGCTTACGCACATAAACACACGCGCTCACATGTGGCCACAATTAAGGAACTGGAATGATGACATACGAAGAGTAACTTCGCTATAGTTTAAATTGTCGTGGTTAATGCTTTCGAAAAACTTGCCCAAAACGAATTAACTCATATGAAATGCGGGTAAAAATATGTTTACATATCATTACCGGCCTTTCACGCCTTCTAATAAAATCCTGTATTTGAAATGTCTTACATAACTCAAGTTCAAGTTGTTATGGATGTTTTGGTGTTTCTCGAGCTTTGCTACTGCTGGATGACTAAGAAAAACAGTCGTTTGTGCAACCAAGATGATGCGTCTATCGACAATTTGTCAATTGAAGTCTTACAAAGTGCTCCTTGGCGTCAATGTGAATGGTCACCTCATCAACAGAAGAGGCAGTAGAAAGGGCAATATATCGCACCCTATGATGAAGACTAATACCCCGGAAAAATGATTTAGACGTAAAGAATTGTCGCAGGAACAGAATCCAATGATGCCTGTATGCAGTTTGAAATGTTGCGCTTTAATGCGATGCGTAAATCAATCATTTGGGTTCTGAATCACTAGATTTAGTGAGATTCGTGGTGAAACTCTTCAGTTTGTAGTCGATGTTTTGGTTACGATGCGGAAGGCTCAGTAACCTTTGCAATGGTTCTCATCTCATACATGTTAATGAGTGGTCGGGGCTGAACCCAAAATTCTTAAAATGTCTTAAAATGTCTTTTCAACCTTATGTGCGATTTAGTTCATACTTGGTATGGTAATGTAACTACACTGCAATAACATGTTCTTTGCAACAACACTTTTTGCCTCATTATTATTCAGGAGTGGGTAGGGATCAATGTCATACTCGGTAGGTAGATTCGACATGATGTGTAAATGTGCTCTATCTTTTTTGCTTTGCATTTCATCAATATTAATGAGTGGACGGGGCTTAACGTAAAATGTCAACCGTATGTTCATACATGGTATGGTGATGTAACTACATAATAAGTTCGTGCTCTTTGCAACAACAATTTTTACCTCGTAAATATTTATGAGTGGGTGTGTCTAATTTGTAATAATAAAAAAACAGCTTGTAAACACGATATCTCAACAAACACAGATTGAATCAATGTCATACTTGGTAGATAGATCCAGCTTGGTAAGTGCAAGAACCTTATTGAAATTGGTTGAGGTCAAAGGTCACACGAGGTCGACAGGTTTCAAAGTCTGAAAATCATTTAAACATGATGACTCCTAATTAAAGCTACAAGTAATCTGTGATTTCTTCAATGCTATAATTTTCTTTTGGTGAGCATAGTTTGGTCAAATTCAATTCCGTATACTTTTGTGAAGGGGCTCTATGTGACTTCAACGAAACATACAGTCATCCAGGAAATGAAATATGCTTCAGAGAGTTCATATTGTTGCTTTAAACATGTAACTCTCATTCATTAATATCAATTATGAAAGAGATGGTTGGTAACAGAGCTGATTTGCTAGCTCAAAATTGGTAAAAGAAAATGTCCATTTATTCATATACATCTATGTGTCTATGTTTCTCATTGGAAGACTATACTTTGTGGATATTGAAACATTTTGGAATAAGAATTCCATACTGTAAAATCCTTACCAGTGAATGAAATGGTTGATGCCCACAAGGGGGTGCTACAAAAAAGAGCTGGAAATCTTGGAAAAATTTAACCCACTTGCTATACATCAGTCAGATAGTTATTTTGAAATTTTAGCACATTTTATGACAAGGAATTACAAAGCCAACTTGCTTTCTGGTTATACTTTGTCATTAAATAGACTTTGTCAACATGATAACTGATTGCTGATACCTTCCTTTGATATGTTGCCGCATTATGCAATTGATAATCCCTCTCCATTTGGTGTGCACAAGTTCATGAATATTAACATGTATGGCTTACCGCAATATATGAATATGTTTGGGCATCGGAACCCCTGAACGTTTTCGCTTTCTCGTTAAGTCTTAAACGAAACTAAACGGATCTGTAACGGTGGAATGTACACAATATCGCCCATTACTAGATAGAAAAGTTAGTTTCTATTATAACTACGATAATGTAATTCAATTCAGGCGACTAAGTTGGATCAGGATTGATCGACATTGAAAAACACAGCAGTTTAAGACGGCAAAGTTCTTGTAGTGAGCTTGTCCTCGACAAAGATAAACTACCCAGGGAGTTTTCAAACAGACGATCCAAGATAAATTTACGCTCGTACAAAGCATTCTTGAAAAAAAAACTACTGTGTATGTTTTGTTTATACCTTTTCAGCTTAGTGACAATCAAGTCTCGCTTGACAAATACATAAATGTCTGTTTTCGTCATAGTATAACATTAAATCAGTTTTTTTTAATCATTTCCGAAAACTCCCCAATACATATCAGGACGAATGAAGATAAAAACAACAAAAACAAACAAACAAGAGCGCAATCACGCAGGCACGAATTTACATTGTCTGGTACCTACCCAACAAGTTTTTCTTGATAGGACTTAGGGTCTTTGAGGAGACTCACTCACCCGGCCCACCCACCCCACCCACGCACCCACCGAACCAACCAACCTACCCTCTCCATCCATCCACCCACCCACCCTCTCCATCCATAAGTTTGAAACGGTCTATTGTCCGTCTCAATGCATCAGAATAAAAAATATCTGCTCCACGCAGTATGGATAAGATAAACATATTGTTCATCTTAACGAATCTCACACGTACTAAACAGAAAATAAATGAAGAACATACCCGGCTACCGAGAGTGTTTTGAGATCCACCTTTGACACGAAAATCCAACTCTTCGTAGTCTATTTTCCAAAGCAAGCCCATTAGATCCTGCTCATATTTATAATTCCTGCAAAATATAAGCATTTCATATCAAAGTAATATATCAATTATGAATTATTTGAATCATATGGTGCCTTTTTTGCTATTTTTATTATTTTACTTTGACTTTTGAAAGTATCCAAATGAACTACTTAAGTATTCCTTTGAACTTCTTATATTATCAATATTAACTTTCTTAAATATTGATATGAACCTCATAAAGCTTTTCAGTGGACTAATTACTGCAATGTCGTAAATATCCACATAAGCTTCTAAATATGCCTTTCATCTTCTTCAATATCCAGTTTTACTTCTTAAATCTTCTCATAAACTTTCTTTAACATATATACATCAACTTCGCATGGAATTTCAAGCATATTACATAATCAATGGTGGCTTACTATGTACTGTGGTGAGGCCTTAGGAACGTATTCAGTTAAACAGGAAGCGGTTCACTTAAATATCGAATATTAGAGAGTTTTTAAGGTTACTGAATAACATATATTGTCTTTGATCGCTGCCTTCGTTATTCCTTTAACGAAGTTAAATGAGTCTTTAAGAAAACAAAATAGGTGATTTTCCATTGGGGCGTTCGTATGCGAGACGAACCGTACTAAAAATCAGGGCGGTAAAGACTTCACTTTGGAGCTCCTATCTGGGGGGAAAAACCTGCATCTCTTTCATTATATAATTCTCAACTCGTACTGACTCAAAGTGCAGCAAGGCCGCAGTTGGAATTCTTTAAAAGGTGTGAAAGTCCGACAAAACGTGATTGGTGAAACTATCACTGTGTTCACATGGGATAACGTGCTCGTCATCAGATCACCGGCCAAACACCCATATGAACGCAATCGTGATCATAATCACGAGCTCGGCAAAGGATCATATCACAATTGCGTGTCAGATGTGTCAAAAAATGCAAACGAATACTCTCGTGATCTGATAACGTGTTTTGGTTCCGTCTCCATGGTTACTACACAGCGATACTGCATCTCAGAGTGGGAATTTCACAATGTAGCGACCGATGGCGACTGCATTGGATAAAATGCATTGCTTTATACAGGCGCGTATCCAGGGGGGCGTTGGGGGCGCGCGCCCCCCGGGTAAGAAAAAGAGGAGGGAAAAAAGAGAAGAAAAAAGGAAAAAAGAGGGGGAAAAAAGAGGAGAGGAAGGAAGGGAAAAGAAAGAGAGAAGAGGGAGAAAAGGAGGGAGTAAAAGAAAAACGCCAAGCGCCGGGAAGAGAAAGTGGAACAGTGACAGCATTACAGCACTGATCCCTATTATATACACAGGGTAGCCATGGACGGATCAAGGATTTCGGAAGGGGCGTGTGCCTCACCCTACCCCTTACACCGACAACTACATTTTTGACGTTTCCATTTTTCCTCTCTCACTCATGATCTATATATATACTATATATGGTCTATCATAACGCGTGTGTGTGTATATACGCCAAACAATTGTAGAATTGTGCTATGAAGCCAACTGTGGCTGGTCTCGAATTCGACCGTGTCGTCGGGGAACATGACGCATTTCGGGAAGGGGCGACCGCCACCCCCCTCCAGCATATTTTTTTATGATATTGCTAGTAATTTCAAAATAGAAAGTGCTTAGATGCAACTTACAAGGCCTGGGAAGTGTCATTTCCAGCGATCTGGGAGGCATTTTCGGCCAAACTTTGCTTGTACGCTTCGCGCCAACAAATGGTCTGGGTAGTGCCATTTCCAGCGATCTGGGAGGCATTTTCGGCCAAAATTTTCTTGTACGCTTCGCGCCAACTTATGGTGGCGCTACGCTTAGATAATTTGCCTACAGGCTTCGCCCCTCCATGGGCAAATTCCTCGCTACGCGCCTGTTCGAATTTGTAAAGCCAACAGCAGATATCACATCATATCAGTGAGCATGAAAATGGCGTTCCGGGATGAACAGCCTCAAAAACTATCCGACTTGCCCGAAAAAAATAACCGCATTGTAATTGTGAAGTATACAAAAAAAAATTGCATCAAATTTTGACTTAGCAACCATCATTTCTTTAGCATTTAGCATAATAGAGTATAAAACCTCCTTTACAGCATCATTTGAACCTCAAATTAGCCTATATTTCTTTTCATTAGGGCGAGCAGCGAACATTTTCATGCCACGGGAAAGAATGAATTATCACCTATTATACAACACCTAATTGTATTCTGGTCATTTGATTGGTCAATTGCTCGTTGATTGCATGCAAAATCCGCTCTATTCCACTCTATGAAATAGAACCATGGGTTATACTTTTTTGGTAGCACTTTTTTCAATGGTAAGAGAGCAGAGAAACTTGTCTGTTCAAAACAATCTGTTGCATGAGTGCATTTTACCCATCTTAATATAATATGTTGTATAAAACAAATATTGAATAATAGTGCAAATATTTCATTCGTTGAAAGATGTAATTTGTTCCATTCAACTCGGCTGCGCCTCTTTGAATGGAACATTCCATCTTTCAACTCATGAAATATTTGCACTATTGAGCTCATAACCATTCATTATTTGTATACTATTCAATTTATTGATGTTACACACAAAAAAATGCATATTTCTCAGAAAATTTTGGGTGACAAAAGCCTTTCTAAGTGCCACCATTTTACATGTAGGCATCACCAGGATTCAAAAAAATTCAAAAGGGGAGGGGGGGACACCCCCTCCCCTTATACCCCTCCCCCAGGACGGCGATTCGTGGCATGGACCAGCATTTGCCTTCTCAAGAGTTGGGAGCTATGCGTTATAAGAGGTTTTAATATTTGTACACCAATAAATTAACTGTGTCTGAATTTTCGAAAATTTCTGACCAACATTCTTCAACACACTTCCCTCTACTCGAGCAACTTTGACCGGTCTGTTAGGGGTTGAAGGAGGTTTTTCTATATTAGTTGTCCATAGATGAAATCTTGTGCAACATTATTGGTATGTTTTGAAGTGAGTTTATTCACGAGAATGTGAATTTTCAAATTCTGAACAAATAATGGGCTTAAAACCTTGAAAAGCGGGGCTGACGGATATTGTGGGCCGCGACGTAGAATTACCTACAAATACTTGGTTCTCAGGCAAAAAGTGTACATCTGGTTGGTCATTTTCAAGCCCGAGAAGTGCCATTTCCGGTGATCTGGGTGGTATCAAAACCAGAAATTTTCTTGTACGCTGCGCGCCAACCGATGGTGGCGCTCCGCTTAGATAGTAATTCGCGCCCCCCGGGTTACAAAATCCTGGATACGCCCCTGTTATATACCATAAAATTGAAGTTTGGGGTACATAACCGGTACCACAATCGGATGTAGTTGTATAAGGTACACAACCTGCACACCCATTTAGAAAATTCTCCAAATCAGCATTCGTGGCTTATAATACGACAGGAATAATTGGGTTTCTTGGGCGTTTTTTATTCCTTGTCGAAGGCAGAAAGAATCTATGCAATGAGGTTGGCATGTATGTGAGTGTGTGTGTGTATGTGACACTTGCTCGTAAACGCTCTAACTTCAGAAGGATAAGTAGGGTACATTTCATATTTGGTATGTAGGTTTCCTTTAGGTAGAACTGGTTTGGGATTGTTGTTGGTGTTGGTCAAAGGTCATTTGAGGTTAGCAAGGGTCAAATTCGGAAAACATTGTTCACACAATATCTCAAAGAAGTAGAAATTGCAGGAAGTTCAAACTTGGTGTGTAGCTTGCCATTGGTGAGTCGATGATCTGTTGTGTTTTTCATGAACATCTAATGTCATTGAGGTCAACAGAGGGAAAGTAGGTGTTGAAATCTTGTAAACATTATATCTCAAGGAAGGTCGCCTATGCAGAACTTTCTAATATTTGACATGTGGATTTCCTGTAATTAGTTCAGCGAACCCTATTATTTGGGGTGGATGTCGAAGGTCATTTCGGGTCAGCAGAGGGCAAAATGTGAATATATCAAAAGTGTTATATCTCCAGAACCAGAACATGAACGGAGCGCATATATGCATAGTATGATAGCCTTGTGTATTGTATAGATTGTATACAATTTGATGTAGGTCAGACTTCATTTAAAGTTATTTAAAATTTGAACACTATGTAAATACGCATTTTCCAGACAGAAAACTGCAGTAGCTGGTATTTATGGCTATGGCTTCTCAATAATGAGTACAAGAACCCTATTGCTTTTGGTGGAGGGTACAGGTCATTTGGGTTCAGCAGAGGTTAAACTCTGGAAATTTTAAACATAACATCATAAGATAGGCAGTTGCATCAGATGTCATATTGGCATGCGATTTTCCTATAATGGGTACAAGAGCCTAGTAATTCTTTGTGAAGGTTAAAGCTCATCTGAGGTCAGCAAGGGGGAAGTGTAAAAACCTTAAAAGCACTGTAGCTGGATAATTTTGTTTTCGAGTTGAGGCTTCTTATTTGCTTCACTGTCAATGGTTGTTTAAGGTAAGCAGAATTCAGTCCCTGAAAACCCTTCTTCTTAGCAAGGGATGTGATCAATAATATCCTTTTGGTTTCAGCATGACGTTTTGTGCAATGACATGGTGTACAGAACAGCACATACTTGGTCAGACCTTAATTGATATTGCTGTTATATGAAATTGAGAATGATTTGTAATTTTAAGAAAACTATAGTTAGTAATTCCCGAAAGTTTACACCATGTCAGGGTAATATTTCATTGCTCTCACTTTCTTGGTTTACATCCAAACTCTCACCATACTTAATTGATATGATTGTTTATGATGCTGTTTAAGGTGTAATTTGTATCTAAGTTTAATCAGAAATACTGCACCATATCTTAAACTGCTCTGAATTATCAATATTAAAGACCTCCCGGATTTAATATGATACAAAACCCTTGACCTTAACCTATTACAGTTGCTCCATATGAGTGCTTGTTGTTGCAACAAGTACATTTAGTGACAGTTATTGTCTAAATATTTCCCCAAATATGATGCTTATGGAAGGTCATTTAAATTCAACAGAAGTCAAAGTCTAGAAAACTTGTAAGCTTACAAATTCAATTATTTATATGATGAATGGATTTCCTGTGTCACTAACTGTCATAGGATTTGACATTTCCTCTTTTGAGTGGCTGAGAGGGCTTTCCACTCTCACTAATGACTGTTATCTGTCATCCACATTCAGAAGGGTAATATCTTTACTATGATCAAGTTATCTAGTATGATGTTCTGGTACTTGACTTCAGGACACATTTGCCACAGTTGCTCTATTAATCAGGTGATTCCATATAGAGTATAAACTTATAAGGGAAGGAATCACTAAGCTGCTGGCTTCCTGGTAATAGGCAAGGACTCACTAAGCCTGCTGGCTTTCTGATCAGACTGTACAATTTGGTCCTCCTTGGTCAAACAAATATAAGTTGTTAAACAAGCATGGATAAGAATGTTAGTTTAACTATTAGACCAAGGTAGACGGATATTATAAGTACCAGAGTTTGATAATATTTTACGCCTTCAACATTTTGACCAATTGGAGGGCTGGCGGAGTGAACAATTAAGTGAACTGATCATACTCTGAATACTTATTTTATGGAATGTTGAATAAAATTAAGGTCTCTTATAACTAAGCTTTGCGCTTTCCCAATACAATTATCTCTATGACCAGCATGGAGTCATTGGGGGAGGACGAGGGCGTATGTTGGTCGTTTTCCGTATCCGGGAGGGTCTAACGGGACGGGTGCTTGGTTAAGAGGGTTTATATGCAACTGCTCCTGCTCCAACACATCCGTCTTAAACGTCACAGGACTGGACGATCTACGATGGTATTATAAGGTTACCGCTCAGTAACAAAATAGAACAGCTAAAATGATGTGAAAATATCTTGTGCTTCATTTTATAAAATGAGAAAAGGAAAAGAAAAAATGTTGCAACAACCACTATTAACACTGAGGTAAATATTACAAGTAGTTCTGTTCTTCATAATACGAACAGAAAAGTCTCTACCAAAAAAAGTCTGTCAACTTTCCTGAGGTCCTTTCCAATGTCATTATCTCTTTGTTGTAAGGTTCTCCTTTGGTTACTCTGTATGTAATATACATCACGTTATAACAGGGTATGTTAACATTTAAATTGCATCGCAAGCAGTAATGGGCCTCGCATATATGGTTATCGATCATCGCTGCCCTGGGTCATCTCTCAAAACAGAATGAAGGATCAATCCCTCATATAAATAGTAGGACTCTAGTTTTCACTGATGGTTGCGAATGGATGGGGCCGTAGCAGGGTTAGGTGTTTGATAGATCATCGTCTCAAATTGTCACTCTCGTCATAAACAGAACATGTATTGAAGTAAAAATGCTCTTCTTAAAAACCAAAAGTGACTTTATTTTGCTTACTGATTGCAGGATAAACATAGTAGTTATGAAACACAACCAAACATTACCGTGAGCACTATCGCGTGTACTGGGTTTTCTCATTCTATGATCTGCTGATCTCGACCTCAGTTGACCTTTGAGTCACAACAAATGGACAGTTTCTTGGACTTACCAAGTGAGATGCATTAAAGCCGAGCTGGTACGCAGATTGAACCAACTTTTCACGGGTTCATGTTCAAATTGTTTCCATAGATTGATCGAGGGCTGTCACAGATGAGCTGTAGCATCCTAAACAGGAAGTATCTTGCTATACCAAGGAGGAATCGGCGTACCAAGAGCAACGTTTATACCTTTTTGTATAAACGGTTGAACCAAAGAAAATTCAATAACTCCTCTTCGGATGCGAGGTTTAGAGGATTATCTTACTGAATTTCAACTTGATATTGACAATCCGTCAAGAACAAAAGTGTCACGTAACCACGAAGGCCATAAAGTCACCAAGTATGGATTTAAACCAGACGTATTGAGTCATCGATTATACGAACCAAGCGTCACTTTCACACAAGTATGAATTTTAAACCAGACGTATTTCTTGAGTTATCGAGTATACAAACAACGCGTCACTTTCACACAAGTATGAATTTTAAACCAGACGTATTTCTTGAGTTATCGAGTATACAAACCACGCGTCACTTTCAAACAAGTATGAATTTTAAACCAGACGTATTTCTTGAGTTATCGAGTATACAAACCACGCGTCAGTTTCTCACACGCCATAAATTTTAAACCAGACGTATTTCTTGAGTTTATCGAGTATACAAACCATGCGTCACTTTCACACACGCCATAATAACCACGCGAGTTCTTTTCGTATACTTCGTAAGGAATCCAAAACACTCCTCTCCTCAAACATATTTCCATTTATGAAATATTGTTAGTTTATTACTTTTCTTTACTCACTATATTACTACACAGTGCGCGAGCAACAGAAAGTTTTCCTCCTTCACTCTCTCTTACATTATGAACGACTTGACACGGATGACAGCGCTTTGTTTTTCTTATATTTATACGTATTGTTCATAATGAAGTAAAATTATGGCGGAGGCTATATAAGCCGAACTGTAAAGTCACAATCAGCCACAGACTAGAACGATTTGTGAGAATATGTGCATAGTGTGAGAAGATAGCAAAAGTTCATTTATATGGGTTGTATCCCACAATATGCGACCACTATTAGCACTACTAAGTCGTTAAACGTTGTCACGCTGGTCAATGCTCTAATTTTTTTCGTGAAACATTGGATAACAGTCATCTTTAGTTAGAGAAATTGTGCTAACTCGTACAGTAGTTAAGGGTCAGTTTCAGAGGGTACGTTTGACTATGATCCTTTGATGACATGCATGACGTTCTATTTCGGTAAAATCCTAGATAGCACATTAGCGTACATTAGCGTGCATTGTACGTCTTCTTTAAGAACACGTTGTACATCTTACGCATGTTCATTAGTCAATATTATAAGTCGTATATAAGTCTTCTTTCGCTTAATCCAAATTTCGGGGTATCTGGACTAGAGGAATACATTTCTTACCTAAATGATATGATAGTTGTAGTATTAATGTTGCTCGTACAGGACTTGCTTAATCAGCGAAGCCCTCATGTAGGCCTATAATAAAAACCATAAACCATATATGTACCATATTATGTACTAAAAAAGAAACTGTATATGACATTTTAGACCTTACATTTTTCGTTTTGAATAAACATCATCTGGATAGCGATGCAAGAAAAGTCCTAAATGTTTTCTAAGAACAGATATACCAGTGCATACAGGCATGTGGAGCGCAGTGTAGGCCATATCCCTTCCCGCATATGAAATAACATGATCGCATTTCGGCAGCATGCAATACTGTTATGAAGAGATACATGAGGTTTCAAACCGGTTTAACACGCAATCGTATATTCGTTACTATATCTATGTGGGATTGTACGCTCGCTGTACAATATGATTAACCTTGTTTCGGCCCCTAGAAGGGGGATCATATCTGGGAGAGTGACCGGGGTTATCAAAAACGTTATCATAGAGAGGGAACTAGCAAGTATAGCGAAGGCGAGAATGTAGTAGGGGAGAGATGGAAGTGTGGCAGGAGTCGCGCGCCAGCGAGGTATATACAGTAGGGATAAAGAAGATGAGATTCTCAACAAGTTGAAGGAGAAACTGAGAATATCAAAAGCAAGGAGTTTGCAATATATCATTCAAATACGGTAGTGTAGCAGGGCCAACCTTATCGACAGAAAGTAGTTATTCATTCCTTTATCTGAACATACTTTTTTTTGTAAGATTTTACAAAAGCACTGTATGCAGATTAATCAGCCTTAGGGAAACAACGACCAATCAAAAAATATTTGCGGTGCTATGAAAAGATACCATCTACATGCTCTTTGAATCAGCAATCGAGAAAGAGAGACAGTCAAGAACTAGGCCTCTTGTAATGTCCAGTGAATCCGGGTCAAGTTCGAGTCCAACCAAGCCCGAGTCGATCCGAGTCCAAAGCAGACTGGGACCGATACAAGTCTCAGTCCAGGACAGTCCCAGTTCATGCAAGTCCGAGTCCATGTTATCAATTATGCAACCTATCTCAATTTTCCACCACTGAACCCCTTTCCATCCACTACTCGGAACTATCCCTCCCTCACACGCACCCTTCCCTTTGCAAAGCCATAGATATAATAGCACCTTTAACACTATTGATGTGTTAGTATAGGTAGGGGTTGATAAGCATTGTCCTTCATCTGTGCTATTCAGCTATTCGATTACACACGCAAACAATAAATGTCCCAGATGACACTCAGGGGCTATACCAAACAGTTAATATTTCATTAAAAATATTGATGACTATAGAAATAAGTATTTCCTGGCAACTACACCTGTGTTACTACGTTGGTGTTAACAAACTTGTTAACAGAAATACAACTTTGGGACTTTCAATGGGGTTTATATAGGAATCTGTCATTACAATTAATGGGATAGCAAACTGTACTCTAGCTCTTGTCAAATATGTATACTGTGTATAGTGTGGCTGGTGCTGTAAACCTAGTGCTGCCTGGTACTCCAAGCCTGGCTAAATCCAATGACATAGTGTAATTCTTTCATATTTCTCAAGGACCAAACTTATAGACTATTCAAATTCGAGTTGGGATCTTACCTGTATTTAACAATAATCGTTACTAGCACGCTGAGAAGAAGGAAGGCAAATATAGATGCAAGAATAATGGCGTGCGTCTTTTTAGTTGGACATAGTTCCCAGTAGAATCCACACACTGGCCTGTCGAGAGGTTTTCCACTTACCCACGGGATGCTTACACCAGGAACTGAAACATAGGTCTGGAAAGAGAAAAGTGTAACCAATAATCCCATTTATGTATTAGAGTGAAAAGGTGGTGAAATGTTTGGTCTACTCGATAGGTCAGGTCAGTTCAAGAGTAATCAAAGAAATCAAAGACTGTCAGTTAAACTTTATAATAGGCCTCAGTCTCGTAATCTGAGTGATATGTACTCTATACAAGCAATACAAATATAATCCATGTGCTATAGCAAAGATGTCAAGCATCACGCCATGTTAAACATCAAGAACTTACCATTTTTCGCGTGGTTTCATTTATTCTCAAATATGCCAATTTCTGGATATTGTACCCATACATGTTGGATTTGTTAAGAGATGCACCAACAACAACGAAATCTACAAATGCATCACCCTGTTCATCGATGTAACCAATGTTTCCAGCAACACCTGTGAGTTAGAATGACAAATAATATCGTAGAATAACCGTCTCCGAGAGGGGAGAGGTATATACAAACCCATTTATCTTTGAATATGCTAGTACCAAATCACGCGTCTTAGTGTCCACCTTTAAATAATACTTTAAATTAAATACACAAAACCCCACAAAGGTACAAATTACATTGTGGTTCTTTATAAAAACGAAATTCTAATCCGGAGAGAGAAGGCATTGTATACAGGCCTACATGGATGACAGCAGAAAATGACAGGAAGACATTATGATAACCTTACTGTCATATGTTCTGTTGACGATCATCTGCATAATTTCAGTTCCATCAATCGCCCTTTCAAAGATGGATTTATTGCTGTTGTTGTTGTTGATGATATCATTCAGCACAGGTATATACAAATTGTAAACTGCATCATACAAATAAGCAGCATTGGCCGGAACCTGTATGGAGATAAAAATAGAGCTAATGAACAACGTTAATGTTGTTTTAACCGGAACCTGTATGGAGATAAAATAAAGCGACTGAACAACGTTAATATTGTATCCAAAATAGCTATGCAATGAGAGTGAACGAGTCCGTTTTTTGAAGGACAACATAAAGCCACGTAACAAAAAGGCGGCACACAACTCTAAACAAGAACCATTGTAAGTTAACAATCAACAATCAAGTTTGCATGAAAGAATGTTTAATTGGCCTAATGTGATCTCTTCATTCCATGTATAGAGGTATGCTCACTATCCTCATCTGTTTAATGGGTAAGAGTGACCTCGCACAACTTGTTGTTTCTCAAAGTCATTTTGATACAAACAATCTCAAGTAAGATCTTGAAAACATAAGGTAAGTATATGATATGAAATGAGCAGGTATAAATACCGACGAGGAGTACTTTCTTGATGATAGGTTATACATCTTACATATATAGGGAGTTAATTGACTCGACCCTATGTATATGGGGGGGAAAAACCTCATTCACAGAACTTCTCATATTGAATCTGAAACTAAGAATTACTTCAGATATTTAAATAGGAATTTCAGATATCCAAATGCATAACTTCTGATATTTGATTTGCAGGTATATAATGTATGTTTTTGGATAGCTCTCATATCTAAAGTTGAGTTTTTCTTATGAAAGGCTGAAAACCGTTGCGGGTATCGACGCTGCAGAAATTACAGCGGAAAATATTAAACAGCCACAAATGCAGTATACCGGTCTTTTTACTCATACTATTGATTACACTTCCAGTACATACAGAGCTCAATCTCTAAATAATCGCATATGGCTCCCTATAAACTGCGCGAAAGTAGGTTCTTTATTAAACTCGAGTACCAGCCAGAACTGGAGACACCTGAATTTGAAGAAAAAAAAACTGAAAGCAATCCTATTTACTGAACATGCGCTGCAATCTAAAGTTTTCCAAATGTAACCGTATCAGTATATGTCTTTGATTTCACCAGCATCTCGAAATGATCTGAGAAACAGGAACTGACATGCACATTAAATTTGGCTCTGACGTGGTCCATATCAATTCGCCGCGTATATCACGTACAAACACCCAGCTAGTTCCATTTTGTTGTGTTTCTTATTGTATAGGTTCGAACTTTCGATAAGACTTACAACGATGTTAGAGGTGCCTACATTGTCTGGTACCATCGAATTAAATGGTTCCAACTGGAGATACTTCAACACTTTCTTACGGAATGCTATCCAAGCATCCCCTGACACCGGTGACGGATAGATTTGCAGTACTGATCTGTAGCCATGAGCACTTGCTAATGAAGGCTTCCTTTCGTATGGATCTAAATAAATAATGAACAAAATTAGGAGGAAAATATAGGTGGCAGCACTTCGCATGCAATACAGTCAAAGCGTGAACTTGTTGTCACTTATAGGCCTAAGGTACATGGCAGGTAAGTGTAGAGATAACAGTGTTCTTAAAGCACATGTAATTTACTCAGAATTCAGAATGCATTGTTACGTTGACAAACGCCGTTGGAACTCATGTTTGACCACTACTCTCAGAGACAATTGTAACAAATTAAAAGAAATTAAAAAGGAGAAAGTTCCCGAACGATTACCTCCATAAAGCTGTTGTACCCTTAGATCGCTGTATTCTTCAACGTTGACGTACAAAATTATGTACTCCCCGTTTTCAAGTAAACCTTTGGACCAAAACTCATTCAAGAAATCATAAATTTCAAAAAGCTCGCCGAGGAATATGTAGACTGAAAAAGAATCATCGAAGAATTGACATTTCGTGATACACCAGTATTTAACTTCGTATAGTTTGCAAACACTGATAAACTTATACATACATATAT